>VXAA01000167.1:765216-777536 GCA_013399115.1 Anseranas semipalmata | reverse complement strand
CCAGGGTTGCCCCGTCCCAGGTGCAGGACGCGGCACTTGCTCTTATTAAACTTCATGCGGTTGGTGATTGCCCAGCTCTCCAATCTGTCCAGATCTCTCTGCAAGGCCTTTCCACCCTCAGCCGAGTCTACAACTCCTCCAAGTTTGGTGTCGTCGGCAAATTTGCTCAAACTCCTTCTAGTCCAACATCCAAGTCGTTTATAAAAACATTGAAGAGGACTGGCCCTAAAATGGAGCCTTGAGGGACCCCACTCTATTATTTTGTCCAGCAAGATCCTATGGGAAACTGTATCAAAAGCTTTGCTGAAGTCCAAAAAGATCACATCAGCTGGTTTCCCTTGATCGACTAGATGGGTGATCTTATAATCGAACTCAAGGAATATAGCTCAAGTGTAGCAAGTACCCTGTGAGAATTCTTCTGACTTAGAGGATATCTTTGTCCTGAGTCCCATATGACTTTTATCATCATCATTGAAGCATATTTCCTGCTTTGATTAAAAAAAAAAAAAGCCACATTGAGAACCAAAATAATTTATGGATTGCCCACCCAGAGTCATCTTCACTGCTTGGCAGGTTGCATTGAAGCTGGAGATCCAGTAAGCCCCAGAAATCTCAGCTATCTGGTACCCATTTGAGCAATTATTCAAAAACCACAGAGTCCGAAGTCTCCTAGAGCTGATGTGGTAGGCTTCTCAGCCAACAAGGTGAAAAATTCAGAACATTATACAGAAGAAAGTAAACCTACCTAGATGTTTTCTAATGGAAAATTTTGACAAAATGAAAATGCACTATGTACATATTCTGTAGGAATATACCAATTTGCATGCATTTTTATTGGATGGTTGAAATATATTTTAAAATATAAATATATTTATGTTCACCTATTTATGCAAACAGCATTTGTTTTCCTATTAAACCTTACATGATTTCCAAGCACTGGAGGCATTCACATAGATAATAATTTTTTTTTTTTCCTTGACTACGAATCCAACTTGCCACTCACCTCCAGAAATGAAAGTTTGTTTCCTTGCTTGGCTTAGATGTACTGCTTTCCTATTTGCAGATTCTCTTTATTTGTGTAGGTGGGGCTGGCCTCTTCATCCAAACTATATTCCCCCAAAGCTCAAAAATCATCTGTCATACCTCACAATACAGCAAAGCACCAAAATCAAATGATTTGGCCGTTCCTTTGGAAATCTAATAGTAAGAACATGTGTTTCATAGAACTGATGAAGCTGTTGAGAAACATCCCCTTGAAACTTCTCTTAAAATTCTTAGATTCAGTAAAATTAGAATATTTGCAGAGCAGTCCAGCTTCACCGAGAATCTGCCAAGTCTCCTGCTCAGCCCTGCAGCAGTTTAGTTCAGGGTCAGGGATCCCAGAGCTGTCAGTGTGCATGCCAGCTGGAATGGAAGAGAGATAAATAAAACATGTTGAGCGGGAGGATGGGAGAAAGTCACTGTTCCCTTCCTATGCACCCCTGCAGTGGCGAGCACACTGCCTCAGCAACTTTCCTTGTGCCACACTTTCTAGGACTAAATAAATTTTGGTATTTATAGTAGTAGGGCAGACTGCAAATATGAAATTGCATTAATCATGCAATTAGGAAAGTTTGCATACAGTGCAAACTGAGGTGTGAATGCTGCACCTGTAGCCAGGCTAAGGGTATTCAAGCTGTAATCTACCTACCAGCAGTAACAGAGAATTTAGATTATATTCAATGGCTATGTAAGGATCCAGAATCCCTGGCAAGCACATTCCTCCCAATCAAAATGTTTACTGTTATTGGAATTTACTAAATGTTAACTGTTTTTCCTGCAGTGTCCTATGACAGGTGTCTGCTCAAAGCTGATTCATTTCAATGTTTCTGCAAAACTGGTTCAGTCATTTCTGAGAATGATAGCAGAGAAGACTATTCTGAATGTTCTGAAAACCTCTTACATCTCTTTCAATTAGAAGTCTACATACCTCAAATGCATATTTTCTTGATATAAGTGATGCACAAAATATAATAAGGGAAGACAGAAATGAGGGGAAACAAGAAAAATAGAGAGAAAAATAGTTAAATACATTTCTCTTCCCATCATAGCTAATTCTTTCTGTATATGGTATTCAAGATATTAAGTTCCTATAATCTCTGGCATAAATTTATCAGATATTACCTTAAATATTGTACAGGAAAATGAACCCCCCAAAAACTCCACCTGGTATTCAGGAAGATGTCTTATCACATTGTCTTCAGGTAGCAGAAGTAAATTTGTCTGACGTCGCCCTATTAGTAATAATGCCATGGTTTCATATGCCAATGGCACACTAGCCCATTACTTAATTAGTTAATAAACAGATATATTCAATAATCATAGTGGACTGTGCCAAACTGCCAGTCTTTGTTCTAGAAACATATGCTGGCAATTAATAATGATGGTTTAATACAAGTACTTTTCAGTTGCCATGAATTTGTATAGGGTGAGAAAGGACATTCAGATTTTCAAGGTCCTCTGCATTTAAGAGGTAAGAAAAGAAGCAAACAGACTGGTGTAATAAGGATGCTTTCCCTTTATCAGATGGAAAGGGTGAAGCAGAAAACAAGCAAACACAGGGCGATCTGTCCAGCTTCAGGAGATATCAAGCCATAGGGATTCTACAATAACAGTACTAAGAGACTGCATTAGCACAGCCAGAAAATACAAGCAGATAATCAAATGACAGTGAAAATGGCAGGGTGGATAAATCTGGTCCAACAGGGAGTCTTTATTCGGAGGGGCTGATGCTGCTGTGCTGTGACGCAGTTCTGCAGGCTGCAGCGAGGCCAGCATGTGGCTTGGTGAGAACAATAGCGATTGACTACAGATGGGCACTTCCTCTCCAAGAACACTCCTTGCAGCTTGCTGGCAGGGAGGGATACGCAGACATACGCTCAGATCTCCATGGCAACCCCTTACTTCAGTGTGACATCAAGCCCAGATCAAAACTCCATAGGCGTCAGATAGTACATGCTGTTTCTTTCCTTGAATTAATAATATTGATTTAAAAGGCAGGTTCCATTAACTGTTTCTTCTCTACACTGGGGATAATTACTGTCTGTGGTGCCTGTATTATTCCGGTGATTTGAAAACAGGAAGTGCAGCTTCAGGTTAAATAATTCATGCTGTGCTGCTGCTCACTCTGTTCTTAGAAGCAGAGTTATTGCTAGCTGGGCACGATAATTTCAGCACAGGGGTGACAGGATTATGAAATGTCTAATTGCCCTCTCGTGTGATGAGATTACTTTTTTTTTCTGAAAATGCTTTAATTCTTCCAAGCAGAGGCAAACAATCCAGATAAGTGACCAAACAAGAACAGCTTTCATGAATACCGCTGAGATTTTCCTTCTGAAAGCAATGAAAATTGCATTTGAGGCTTCATTCTCCTTTACCCCCCTGAAAAAAAAAAAAGCAGTGTGAGGATGCCTTTTTGAAAGTAAACATCCAATCATGAGACTCTGGTGGTGAGGGAGTTCCTTATACTACTCTTTTGGAGCACCCCCTCGGTCAATTATGAGATGTTAGCAGGCTCGGTGGGGTTTCTCAGTTAATCTTCCAAAGCTGCAAGGTTGGTAGTTGTGATACAGTGTCTCAGGGTGGGCTTGCTTGTAAAGCTGGAGGAAAATGGAACAGAAATCCTCAGGTTTCTGTGATACATGCAGAGTGCCTCAAGGAGGAAAACCTGGACAAACCGGGACATTGCCACTTCTTAGTGAGGGGTGGGGAGCAGTGATTTTTTAACATCTAGGCAGAAATATTTTTGGTATCTGAACAAGCTTTTTCATTCACAAAGGGAAATCTATTGCTTTGGGGTTATAGTAGGAGACTCAGTATGTGATAGCATTCAAGAATGTCAAAGTGGCACAGTTGTCTGGGCAGTAGGTCACCTACTCCCTGAGCAAATACTCCTACTCACTGTGAGAAATGTTGTTTAGCTGGCTTATTTGGAAATCTTGAAGCATAACAGATTTCCTGAAGGAGCTGGAGGCTCATCTAATTCTGAACTTGCAATGGGGAGAAACATACACACTTAATGAACTTCCACACCAGACCAGAAGGTACCTACAGAACTCAGGTGCTTACAGGATTAAGCAGTTAAAGAAGGCAAGAACAGATGTACTGCTTCAAACCAAGAGTTCGCCTAGCCCACTACCCTGTTTTCAGTAACACCCTAAGCTTATGCCAGCAGAACAGAAGAAGAGGGCAAGGGCAGGCAACCAAGAGTAAGAACAGGGAAATAATAGCATTTTCACCAGTTGTTTTTGTTTGTTTGTTTGTTTGTTTCAGATCTGTCTACTGTCTGCTTATGGGGATCTGTCAAGCTTGATGTACTTAGTCTATTTAATAATGTTGAAAGGATATTTCTTTGTTTTGTACTATTTCCTCTGTTTTTTCCATCTACAACAACCTTTGGCAAGAAGTCTGATAGATCTAATGCTTATTGTAAGTAACGACATTTTGTTTTGTTTTGTTTTGTTTTGTTTTGTTTTGTTTTGAAAGTGGCACATTTTAAATCCATTCATGAGCCTCTAGATTCTGACCAGAGACAGTGAAGTGCCAATCTCTACAACGCCCTTCCATGTCACTCAGAAGCAGAGCTTCCATTCATGAATGGAGTGGGAGAAGGCAGTCTGAATTGCTGCCCAAGTTTCAGTGGGTTTCCGAGTACAAGTCCCCATATAGGAGAGGTTTACATGGACACTACTGACACTAACAGAACTATTTCTGTTCAACCAGATACTTTGTTCTATCAGATATCTTTGTATACTCTTTGTATATACTGACCAACAGGGTTAGCCAGAAAAGTTCCTCTGTCATTGATGTTAGCAACCAGCCTTCACCATGGCGTTTGTCATCGTGACTGTTACTGTGATATTGTTTCAGACATCCTCTAACTATTGATTAGTAGTAAAAGGAGTTAGGAATCTTGAGAAGAGCTTGTAAGAACAAAACCTAGCATATGGAACACCAGTCAAAAAGATTCTGCATTGATATTAAGAATATAAGAAATTACAATTTATGCCTTCTACTTGTCTTTCCCTGTATAAGTACTGCAAAGCTGGACAACCAAATCTAATGATTTCTTGTCCAAATTACTTCAAACAGACAGATTAGCCTCAGGATTAACCTACAAAGTGTGATACTAATTTGACTAGGAGAGTAGGGACTGTTTTGTTTATTTGACAAGCAAGGATCCAAAATTGGACAACCTTAACTATGGAAAGCCAGGATCACTTTAAGAATTTGGATGTGCTGAGACACTGGGTGCCATGTCTGTATTAAAGGGATTCCAGATAAATGTAATGTGAGACCTCAGTCTGTATTTCATATGCAGTCTGGACTCACTACACACATGGCATATAGCCTGCAGTGCTAGTTTCCCCCAGCTACATGTAGCATGAGAAATTGTTCTGAGGTGCTTGGCATAACACCTACTACACGTTGGCAGCTGCTACTCATGGCCATCTTTCAAACTCAGGATTAGGGTCTGGGCACTGTGAGGGGCTGTTGTTTTCTGCATAACTCAGAGCAATTGGCATTTCTAAAAATGGATTGTTGAAATGTGCTAGTCGTAACATTCTGTTCCCTCCTCCCCAACTTCATGAAGCACATGCTTAGTTCAGCCACTCAGTCTAAATGAATTTTACTGTGATCTCATTGTCTTTCCCTCAGCCGTCTGTCAGTGGTACCTATTCAGTTCACATGGCTTTGGAATGAAAAATCAGAATCACCATAACCAAACTCAAGGAAAGGTGTAGGATATCAAATATTGTTTTCTCCCTTACCTACACAAACATACATATATATATACATATACATATACATATACATATACATATACATATGTAATGAATATATAATATAGTATATAAAGTATTTACACATAATATAATAAATAATAGATAATAGATAACAAATGTATAATGTGTAAATATATGTTTATATGTATATATGTCTGTGGAAAACTGATGAGAATTTTTCCATTTCTATCTTTAAACACCACTAGAGTCTAGATTTTCTTACCCTTCTCTGTCCATACAACTATCACCATGTTGTATTTATATATTGGAGTCCTTATCATGGCCTAACCCCGGGCCTATTGTAATGCACATTATGCAAACATGAGACAAAAAGGTAGTCTGTCAAGAGATATCAATATATACAGAAAAACAAATATAGGTAAGAAAAAAGGAAAACAATCAGAAAATTATTAACTAATTTTGAAGACAGTTTAAGGACCAACATAGCAGCTGACAACCAGACATACTAGAGAGAATCACAGAATCATAAAATGGAATCATAGAAAATCCTGAGTTGGAAGGGACCCACAAGGATCATCGAGTCCAACTCCTGGCTCCACACAGGACCACCCAAAAATCAGACCCTATGTCTGAGAGCGTTGTCCAAATGCTTCTTGAACTCCTGCAAGCTCGATGCCATGACCATTTCCCTGCAGAGCCTGTACCAGTGCCCGACCACCCTCTCAGTGAAGAACCTTTTCTTGACATCCAGCCTGAACCTCCCCTGTCACAGCTCCATGCTGTTCCCTCGGGTCCTGTCGCTGTCACCAGAGAGCAGAGATCAGCGCCTGCCCCTCCGCTCCCCTCGTGAGGAAGCTGCAGGCCGCCATGAGGCCTCCCCTCAGTCTCCTCTGCTCTGGGCTGAACAAACCAACTGACCTCAGCCGCTCCTCATACATCTTGCCCTCTAGACCCTTCACCACCTTTATAACCCTCCTTTGGACATTCTCTAATAGTTTTATGTCTGTCATGGTTTTGGCTGGGACAGAGTTAATTTTCTTCACAGAGGCTCACGCAAGGCTGTGTTTTGGATTTTTGATGAAAATAGTGGTGATAACACACCGATGTTTTTAGTTTTTGCAGAGCAGTGCTTACACAGAGCCAAGGACTTTTCAGCTTCTCATACCGCCCTGCCAGCAAAGGGGCTGGGGGTGCACAAGGAGCTGGGAGGGGACACAGCCAGGACAGGTGACTCAGGCTGACCAAAGGGATATCCCATACCATATGGCATCATGCTCAGCAATAAAATCTGGGGTAAGGAATGAGGAAGGGGGGACATTTGGAGTGATGCCTTTTGTCTTCCCAAGAAACCATTACACGTGATGAGCCCTGCTTTCCTGGAAGTGGCTGAACACCTGCCTGCCGATGGGAAATAGTGAATGAATTCCTTGTTTTGTTTTGCTTGTTCGTGCAGCTTTTGCATGACCTAGTGAATTGTCTTTATCTCAACCCATGAGTTCTTGCACTTTTACCTTTCTGATTCTATCCCCCCCACCACCTGGGGAGAGACAGGGAACAGCTGTGTGGTGCTGAGCTGCCGGCTGGGGCTAAACCACAGCAATGTCTTTCTTATATTGTGTCACCCCAAACTGCACACAGTACTCAGGGTTGAGAGAGCAGAGCAGGACAGTCAATTCCCTCAACCAGCTGGCAATGCCATGCTTGATGCACCGCAGGATACGTTTGGCCCGTTTGACTGCCCAGGACACACTGTTGACTCATATTCATATTCGTACTCATATTCAACTTGCCATCAACCAGAACCCCCAGATCCTTTTCCACAGGGCTGGTCTCCAGTTTGTATGTATATTCAGGATTGCCCCATTCCAAGTGCACAATCCGACACTTGCTTTTGTTGAATTTCATGCAGTTGGTGATTGCTTAGCCCTCTAAGAGTGATTACCCCTTCCGCATGAGCAACCTATCCAAAGGGTAGGTGCAATATGAAAGTGAGCGAAGCTGCTCGTTTGAAAATATATGCATGGAAAGGAATATATCTGGGAGAAATTGAAGGAGGAGATGCTAAAGCTAGAGGTGAAAGCTCAATACCTGTTGTGAAATTTTCATCTTTAGAATAATTTTAAGTGGTCCATTAACTATTGTAAACTGCATCCAGCCTTGGAAATCACAAAACCAGCTAACTTGTTTCCCTACACAGTGTAGCATAGCTTAGTAGTTGACTGCACTGTCAGTCATCAGGGAGCAGTGCTGTAGCCAAAATAGTTGTAGGTATGTGAGAAGGATAGGCTTTGTTGGAAGAAGCAATATATTTTCTCAGGCCAAACAATATAATGGGATGCAATCGACGAGCCTCTGAGCATAAAAGCCATTCAGAGCAGGCGAACAGACTGCGTTGTCTTTATTCATGTGGAGTTCTTGTAAGATTTTTATGGCCCTTATAATTTCAGGTAATTAGCTTATGAAACATTTATATAATGCTGATTAATAACATATTATAACAATATTAGCATAATAATGTTGTCATTGCCTAAAGTTAAGTGATCTGCAGTGAAAGACCTAGCAAGTGGAGATATACAGGAGAATGGATGAGCCTTCATAAAACTGTACAAACAAAAAAGACATGGAGGTAACATCCTGAAACAAAAGACGTTGGATATCCTGTCAAGGACAGATTGCTTCACAAAGCTTTCTTTTTAGGTGTTTCAAGATTGATATAAACATTATGTTTCCATTCTTTGCAATGTAGAATACACCTGAAGTTAGAAGAAAGGCCCCTCCCTACATTTTATTTTCAATTTGTATTTTGACATTGGTTTCCTAAGGCTTATACAATTGAGCTGTTTGTACATTCGCTTGTCAGACCTAACCTACCACATTTACATTATAGATTAATTTTGAGCACATTGGAAATAGGAGTTGAAGTCTCAAAGATAATGAAATTCCTGCAAGTTTCATGAAGAATGTTGGCTGGCTAAAGGAGAGTGCTAGGAAGGGAAAGACAGGCAGAATTCATCTGTTATACATCTTGTTTTGGCAGCAGAATACATGTACCTATTGGCCAGTCAGCCAAGCATACTGACTGGCAAACAAAAACGTGCACAGCTTTGGGTAGTCACAGCTAATGACTAATTTCATCTGTTCTGTGGTTCATGGAACAACCTACTCTTATAGCCTTATCTGCAGAAGTGTTGCAATACAAAAATTCAGCAAAATTGTCAGTAAAGAAATGTTTAAAACATATGTTATTCTCTACTATCTGGCTGATTCAGCTTCACATTACAGATAGCCTTCCAAATATGTGAGAAGGCCATTTTATGTAGAATGACATCCTACAAAATACAGCACTGACAGGCCTCAGGGGTATATTCAAATTACAACTTTTACTCCTTCATCAAACGAAAACCAGGGCTCAACATCACTGGAGAATACAAACAACAAAACAATAAATATCCTATGCCTCTCCTTGGTGAACACTGTGGAGTCCTGGAAGAGAGAAGTACAAAAGGAAAGATCTGAGGGTACAGGTGCCTGATGTTGGAAGCTGCTCTGAAATCTCTGGTCCAATCTACCCCTCTCCATGCTCCTGCCCCCTTTTCTGACCCCAGTTGCTCTTCCCTATGACAGCATTGTACCAGCAAGCAATCAGACATATCAGGGACTATTCTGCTACAAATCAATTCTCTTTCCTGTGTGTGGGGGCTTATAACTGGATGAGTCCATGATCTGGGTGAGCAACATGGAGTATCTGGGAGCTCTCATCTGGAATCAAAGGGAGAGGAAGAGTTTGCTCCTTTTAGTGGCAATCCAGATGGGTGTAACCACGGCTCTGAGGTACTTCGGCAAACCACAGTTTGAACTATTTGGCCTGAGTGCTTTGCTAAAGAGATGCATCGGAAAGATAGGACTCCAAAAGAGGTGCTAAGAGAATTTATCTGCCTTGATTTGTGATCCGCCTAGAATCTGCATCTTATTCCCTGTGCAATAGGAGCTCTGAGGGGGCATTCAGCAAGGTAGAGCATATGAGAAAGAGGCTTATGTGGAAAGAGTGTTTCTTTCCTAGACAGAAAAATATTAGAGTGAATACAGGTTCACTAATATCTCCATTGCAGCAGACAGGTGCATTGATTTTGGGGTTATTTTTGTTACCAACCACAGTTTGGCCCAAATGCTTCCTTGAAATGTTCTAGAGATGTGCTGAGTTCATATACAATGTATAAAAGAAAAAACAACAACAACAACAAAAAACAACAAAACAAACAAACAAACAAAAAAAACCCACAAAATATTAGCTCTCATTTGGCTGTATTGGCTATTCCCTTATATCTTAATACATAGTGTTGTGTATATAAATTCTAATACTGCAATAATAAATCTTGGCACTATAAATACACTGACTTGCAAACCCTGACTTTTTAAAAGCACAGTTCTATTCTGAGCTGGAACAATACTTTGTCCTTGGAAGCCTATTTTAAAGCTTTCTTTCAGTGCAGGTTTTCTTCACTCAGTGCTTTGTCACCAGAATGCAGTGCTTGTGTTGACAGTGGCAGCAAAAGCGGAGAAGGCTTTTTGCACAGAAGGGCTTTTTTGTTTGTTTATTTGTTTGTTTGTACATATAAACAGCACTGAATGCCTGCAATTTCCTTTGAAGTATGGGAAGAGGTCTTCAGCTCCTCACACAAACTAAGTGCTAGAAAATTCTTGTACTTATAGTACATGCCTGTCTACCCACTTATCTCTTACTCATTCTTCCTGTCTTTAATCACTCTGTTGTTAGTGAGTAGTAGTTTTCTCTGCTGGAGAAACAAAAAACAAACAAACAAACAAACAACAAAAAAGAAAAAGATAAAGAAGCCCTGCAGTAAATTATTAACACTTCAGGATTCTATGATAATACAATTTGCCTTTAATTTCATATTCCATCCCATTCCTCAAACAGTGTAGGCAATAAGAAAGAAAGGAAAAAAAAACAAAACATTTTTACAGGAAATCCCTTCTTATGTATTGCAGTTCTGTGAGCACGGCCAGGACGTGTATACCATAGAGGTCCCACATGCGTGCAGTCAACATTGCTTCCAGCTGGAGGCTTCCCGCAAGCCCCACGGAAATGCCACCTGCATGTTAATCAGGCAGGCAGTCTCTGGAGGTTGCCTCTCCAGCTAGAATTTCTTCTTAACGAGAAGGGGGAGGGAAGGAAGGGCTCTGAATTATAAAGGCAGAACGGGAAGCCCCTGAAGTGACAAAACACTGAATTATTCATTGTTCAGTTTCTAATTGTTCTGGAAGTTAGAGGTACCATTTGTAGCTAAATCAGCTCAACATTGCTGTTTTCCTCTCCTCTCTCTCCTTTCCTGGGACTAGAAAAGGAAGGGAGAAGAAAAGACATCCCTGAAATGCTCATATCAGTCCTGCTGCAGCTCCTGGCATGCACTGAGCCAGAACTGAGAACCAAATGCACACTAAAAAGTAAATGTTGCCAATTATTTATAGGCTACATATATAGATTATATTATAATCTCAATTCTGATACTTAATAGAGTTTCTCATTAAAGGTCTCAGCAATTGCTGCTCTAGATCAGACCAGTCTAACCTCGTGTCTTATTTTTCACAGTGGTTAGTTAGCAGTAAGTGCTTCAGATACAGCAGCAAGAAACCCAGTGCTGGACAATTACAAACTAAACTGTCCATGAGGAAAATATTTTCCTATCATTCATGAGCTAGTGGCTGGCAAATGGCTGGCTAAAAAGAGATGTACATTCCATTAAAAGAAGAGAATCACAATTACACATGGCATTATCCAGATTAACCTGCAGTTCCAGTTTGAATATGACTGAAGGCCTGGTCACAGTAACATCAGACAATAACAGTTCATTCCATAAATTAAGTATGCAGCATGTGAGGAAAAATAGCATTTCAAATGAATTCTTATTTATGTCTGATATGTCCCACATATGTAGAACAGCTAATTAGGGACATCCACTTAACATCATTTTGCCTGTCATTATTGTATATTCCTTTATCATTTCACATCTTGAAACCATGTTTCCCCATCTAAATTAACTATTCCCAACCTCTGAATCCCACATTTCTGTTTCCTGAATCATTTCTGACATCTAGTTCTGAATTCCTTCTGGTTTTACTCCAGCCTTTGAGACAGGAAGATTAGAACTCATTGATTCATGTAATGGCATTATACATGCTAACATGTTGTTTCCTTTTTGACCACCAATGCACAATGAGCAAAGGTCAATTAATCTGACACCACTGCTTATCCTTCCAACCAATATTGCCTCATTGTTTCCTTGTTCTCCCACATCTGCCTGTCTGTTTTTACACTTGGATTGTGAGGTCTTTCAGGCTGTAGACTTCTCATTCTGTCTGTGCAATGCATGAGCACAGCAGAGGCCCAGTCAGTGACTGCAAGCTCTGTTGCAATACAAATAGTTAATACAGCAATGGCAAATAATAAAAGGTTCACATTGGTTCCCTAGTTTTATATATATATATGTAGACAATATAAATATATAGTTATATAAA
>VXAA01000167.1:750767-765155 GCA_013399115.1 Anseranas semipalmata | reverse complement strand
ATATATATATATATATAATTTCTCCCAGAGTGGCTTCAGTTACTTTAGAACCCAGTAATGTGTATAAATCAAATTATTTACTGGAATATGCATTGATTAGCATTTATCTTTATTGAATTTCATTTGCCATCAAGCTGCACATCCAAATAGTTAGATTCCCTGAATCTATTATATACAAAGACACAGATCTTCTGTCTTGGGAAGTTTTTTTGCTGCAGGTAGCTAGGAGCTAAGAGGATACACCAGGGGAAGTATTAATGTTTTCTTCTTAGTATGGTCTTTCCCTAAATGTTTGCTGTCAGAAATAGGTCACTGGACAAAGCTGATTTATAATCTGACCCAGCATAACTGTTCTTATATTCTTAGGTCTTTCAGAATTTTCCTGAGTTGATTAATGTTAGTAACTCTGTCATATAGAGACTTTGCCACCTCATTGCTCCTTCCTGTACATGAATATTTTTAACTCTGTGTAAAAGTAATGAAAGGCCAGGCAACCTCACTTTTTTTCTTTTTCTTTCATGAAATTTGAACTTCTTTTCTACCCCTTACCTGTGCATTAATCTATGATGGTACTTTTCTGGTATACCAATTGCTACTTAGCTTCCCTAAGCTCTTCCTATGTGGGATTTGAAAACCAGGTAAAATGTTACCAAACTTGTTTCGCCTACTTTTTTGTTTACACACTGGCAAATCTTTGGGACCAAAAAACCATTGTACTCATGAAGTCAAGCTTGTTTATCTTCCTCACACCTGGAAGTTTAAAAATATATATATTTTAAATACAATTTCACCCAATGCACCTGTTATTCAAAGAATATTTGTCATTATTCAGTGTTCAAGATCTCTCACAAAGCAACATTACATGGACAGATAGATATATGTCACCTCCTCAAACACTCACACAGGTTTAAAGATTCAGAACTACAAAAGACTTTAAAGACATGGTGCAAACTTTTCTTATACACTCAGAAGTTTCAAACTCCAGGACTCAGATGCACACACTCTTCTTTGCTTGTGAGCTGCTGCTCATCAGTTTATCATTTTTTTCTGAGCGTCTTTGTTTCTGATAGCACCTGATCATTATTAGTTTTGAAGAGTGATCCTCTGCAAGGGTATAAATCATTTGTCTTCTCTGCAATGTTCTTTTTAATTGTTACTCCCTGATATTCATACAAACCTACTAGTTAACTCCCTAGAAGCTTCCTTGATTACAGTTTAGCACAAAAAGTTATTTATTTTTCTCCATTTAGCTATTTGCTATTCAAAATCCATCTTAGCACTCTGACTTTTCATTTCCTGTTTTATGTGTGCCATTAGTTGAGTTCCATGTTCTGAAAGCTGTCTGTTTGACTGGAGTGATCTTGAGAGTCTTCCTTGTTACCTATTCTATCCAAAATGCAGGCACTTTTGACTGCTTGCCAATTCTGTACACTGTCTGCTGTTTATTATCTGCAGTTACTGCACATCCAGCCTGACCTCACAGGCTTTTAGGATCCCAGAATCTTCATTCCTCTGTACACAAAAATGTGTTGAGCGTGGAAGAGCCATGTGTGAGCTATGCCTTAGAACTACATGCTAATACACAATCATAGGTATCTTCTCCATGCCTCTAATGTATTCTTCATGAAAAGTCTTTAAAGAAGCATCATGTTGAGAGGTACTCTTTTTCAGATTTAAAGAAACAGTTCTTTGTTTTTAACTCCAGCTTTACAGACAGTGACCATTCTTTTCTATCTGGAAGGGCTGTTCTACTTTATTGGTCCAAATGGTGGACAGCTTGAACTGAATCAGTAGGTTTCACCAAATTAACTAGAATGTCTCTAAATTAGCATATTGTGACTCTGCAGGTTGTCCATTAACTGATTCATTAATTAGAACAAGGTAGAGCACTACCTACTGTTACATAGCAGAGTTTATGAGTGAAGATAATTAAATAGATAAGTATGAAATCACTCAGAGCACCATGAAAATGCTTCCCTAGAGCACTTTCTAGCATGGGCATCTTAAATTAGAAGGGCAGAGATAATTCTTTCTAATGTCAAAATTATATTTTATTTTGAAGAAAATAAGCTTTTATGCAGATCTAAGAAAATGTGATTTGGAGTGCTGCCGACATCAAGCTGAAAATATTCTTGACTGCTGAAACTTTTTTCTTCATGTTTTGTTGTGCTGGCCACAGTTCTATTGGCTAAATCTACACCAGTAAATTAAATGGTCCATGGATCTTTCTGTGGTCCTGAGGCCAGCTGGCACCACATAGCTCATATCAGTCCATATAGCTAAGCCCTCTTCCCTCCCAGAACAGAGTAGCCAAGTTGAAATGGCCTATTAGGAACGATCCCCTGTCCCTGGTGACTCCCCAGCTGTGCCCAGGCACAGTTGGCACAGACCAAAACCAAGTTAGGGATCATGCTAACAATTAACAGCGTAGTTAATCACAGTGAGTGCTTGAACCCATGCCTGAACTGTTCAGTTTCCCCGTACAAGCATAGCCATTGTGTTTCCAACAGGACTGAACAAATGATACTTTTAATATATTCACAGTCTCTCCAAATAAAAAACAAACGCTTCATTCTTTTTGGAAAACAGAAGGGAACAACCAAAAAAAAAAAAAACAACCAAAAAAAAAAAAACAAGATGAATAAAGATGAATAACTTATCTGATACTATGTCAAGCAGGTAGGTTACCAGCTTCTCAGAAGTTATTTATAAACTGTAGGTGAAACCCCACAGGAGTGGCATGTATTTGCCAATCCCAGTGTATATTTTCTCCTACTGCTACCTGCAATGACAAAGAACCTAATTTCAGACAACAGTTCGGCTGTAAAAACTGTCAAGAAGTTGTGGGAATGACAGGTCATCATCTGCAAAAAGCCAGTGGTTGTGGAGCAGACCAGAGTTGGGGTTTGGTGTATCAAACCCACAACTTACTTGCCCAGAATTTACACAGCTGTGAACTGCCAGTCCTGGTAGGGCATTATCCAATAAAGTGAGCTGCACCTTAGAACTTATTTTGTTTTCCGTGGGGCTCTATGAAGGCTCTCAGAGCTGATCAACATACTCCTCTTTAGATTAATAACATGCTAAAAGCAAGTGACTAGGGGTCAATACCTACTGGAAAGAGAGAAAATGGAATAAAACCTGCAGATTTCTCTCAATTTCATCATGTTTCAAGACCTTAAAGCAAAAACTGCATACAAATGAGAAATAACATACTTGATTACAAATGGCGTTGGATGGGAAACAGGTTTTCCAGCCTGTTAAATACTGAGATGGATCTTTTTCTTCCAGACTTCACAAAGTACAGAACCATTTACAAAGCCTTAGAGAGAAGGAAGCCAATGTACAGAGGAGCTAATAGCTAGGACACTTACCCTGTGAGACAAGGTTTAAGAACCTTCTATGAGTCTGAGAGAGGAGGAATTTCAGCTTGCCTGTCATATGTCCTACAACATATGCCAGGCATATGTCCTAACCACCGGACTATTGGCTTTTTCACATTTGGCCAAAAATGTGTCCCCAATAAAATTTTTTTTCAGTTGCACTGCTGGAAGTAATAAATTTCTGTTGTAAAATTTGATTTAGCTGAACAGAATTTTTCAACCAGAAAAAAATCTTGCCCTGTGCTAGTAATGGGTCTTCATTATTTTAGTTTTTTTAAAGAATTTCACTGTGCAAAGTACATTGCAGCTGATATTTTCTTCTGAAACACTGGAAAAATTGATTAGCTATAAATGTCAACACAATCAATAACTAATTTCTTTAATGTTGTGCAGTATGGAAATAATTAGAATAGCAAAGGGAACTGTTAGTCTCTTTGTGTCCCCCACGTGCCGAACAAAGCCTATGAAGAGAGACACAACAAAAGACTTAGGCTATACAACTCAGTGGAAGAAACATTTTCAAAATTATTCATGTTCTTCCTTATTCAGACTTCCAGTTCCATATTCTCTTTTTTTACTTACTTCTTATGAAGTATTATTTGTTAGATTTCCAACAATCTGATCTGTTTTGTTTCTGTGGACTATTAATGCTTGATGTTGCCTCAGTATTTTGATCTCTCTTTAATCTTGGATTTGTTATTTCAAGTGATATTCTACTGGAAGATCCACTTACTTGGACAGGAAATCTCCAAAAAATGAAGAAATGACTAGGCAATTTCAGAATTTCGGAAGCAATACAATCTAATCCCTAACTGCTGGGCTTTCTCTGCTCATGGTAAAGAAGACTTTTACCATTCCCTTTGGCAGAGGGAAGGAACAACCCTAAAACAGCATAGATTCAAACTGAACAGCAAAGAGACTTTGATTCTCAGTCTAATGGTATCTATCTTAGGACTTTCCAGTGGCTTGTTTAATAGAAAATTCTGAATATACCTTAGAAACCCTGGAAAGAAATATGAAATACTTTTAACTGTTATTATTTAAATATTTCAGTGTCTACCAAACAATACCTGTGACTTATTTGAGACGATAAGCATCAGTCCAAAGGAAAAAATTCATATATTTCTCAAGTATTTACAAGATACAGGGCTGGCTGTACTTAATTGACTACCATAATAATAATGCAAAGCAAAATAAAACAAAACAGGTTGTCTCATTTCATAAAGGAAGTAGTTTAATAACATCTGTTTCCAAGTGCATTTTTTTAACCTTGCCCTAGTCTAGGTAATAGTTTAATGGTACCTCATTCTATACATGTACAAAAAAAAAATCCTAATTGATAAAAGACAGCAGATATGTTCCAGATAGACATTTACACTGTATATTTTATAAAATTACTTATGTGGTCATGTCACTTATCTTTTAATAATTTAAATGCTTTCAGTATTAATGAAACATCTTTAGTTTTTGAAGATTTGACAAATTAAATCCCTTTCTTTCTGTTCTCAGTTCCTTTTTCCATAATGGCTCAATATTTCAACTTTGAAGGCATTGGAACCAGTGTAGAACAATCAGTATTTTAAAACACTTTGTATATGCCAGGCACCAGCGTTAAATTATGTGTTATTAAAATGACAATCTATAATGTGCTAACAGTTTGATAAGACATTCAATGTAGATTTAACAATTTTATTGTGATTCTTTCAAAACACATAGCATTTTTGTGGGTTTCCATGTTTTTTGTCATTATTGAAACCAATAACCTTGACCAGTATATCTGTACTAAATGCATTATATGCCTTTTCCACTCTATATCTTCATCCAGTACTTAATGTTGCTGTTTGCAATATTGCCAACATTACCAATGTCATCATATTTTTTATGTAAGTTATACTGATGGATGATGACCTTAATTAAGCAAATGGGGAAACATGAAAAGAACATCATGATTAGATTAAATAACCATGGTGAGTGAGTGATTGAGTATCTGACAGCTAAATCAAAGGTTTCTGCTTATTTTGGAAGAATCAAGCATGAAGGAGTTGCTGTCAATAAATATAACAAGCTCAGTGCATAGGCAGGTATGCTTTGTAGAAACATGTATGCAAGATCAAATTGTATTGGTATCAGCTCAGTATCATGATTCCAGCAGTGTGTTATCATCTGTTTGAGAACTGAAAAGAAATACTGGTAACAAATTATGAAAGGGAAAACAGGAAAAAAAGAAAAATCAAGAGAATTTTGATTATGCTGTGTAAAGATTTATAACATAAATCTTATTGATTTTTTTAAACGTTTATATTTATAGTTTCAAGATTATCTTCCTCTACAATTCATATTTTCTTTTTTAAAATGTATATGTTTATAGTTTTGATACATATAAATAATCTTTTTTAAATGTCTTCAGGTTCTTGACCTTGGTGATCTCTTAGTGTCTTAAATTTGTCTTCCTTTAATTCACTAGTCATTCTTGCATTGGCATGATGGAAAAGAGTGTCTAAAAGTTGCCAGTGTATCATTCAATTTAACACATTTTGAATAATATTCTAAATCCTTGAATTTTATAAAAACTTGAATTTCACCAGTCAATGCATATGAAAATATACTTGTCTTTTCTGCCAGCTTTGAACAAGTCTTCATTCTTGCAAGTGTCACATACTAAACAAGGTCTTTCAATATCTGCTGGGCGCCTGGCCAGTTTACTTATTTCACTGCAATTACAGTTTTGGCAAGTTTTTGACACAACTATGAAACCATGCTTATGTCTGGCATATAGTAAAACTTTACATTGGATAAATTATTATTAATGATCAGCACTTAAGTAGCTCTTCAAAATCCTTCACACACATTAACTGATTAATACACAGCACTTGCATTGGAAGTATAATGTCTTCATAGTAAAGTCACAATGTGCTGCTAGAAAGTTGTGCCATAATTATATAGAGCTCATTGATATTTTTTATTTGGTATGAGCATCTGTTTTTCCCAACTGTTCCAAAACATAGTCAGCACTTACTTGCTTTATTTGCAAAGCAACTAATCAAGAATAATCAATTCCTTCTATTTAAAGTAATTAAGGTTAAATTCTTGCAAACTAAACCAAATGATAGAACTCCTACTGATTTTAAATAGGGTCTAGATTTCTTCTCTAGGATTCCTTCTGAGTTTAGACCTAGAAGAACCACTCTAATCTCTTTTTGTCTATTAATCACAAACTTCAGCCAGAATGTATATCGAGCAGATTTTCCTGAAGGAATAAAACACTCTATAACTGGATGGGTAAACCTGTTTCTCTAATTTTTATAAGCCTCTAAATATAAAATATTCTGTCATCTTATTTAGTCTACTGTAACTGTCTCCAGCTTTTTTCTATGGTAATAAATTACATTTGCAACATAAGTAAAAAATGCAAAAGTCTTATATACATGTCCATATGCATGTAACACCTGCAAAACAGATGCTAAAAAAATTAACATTACAATTGCAAAGTCAAGCTTTCCAAACCTAAGCAATGCTATAACTAAGGTTGCTTATACATTCACAATTCAACTCTCCTTTGTATATCCAGTATAGCAAATACTTAACTTTAGTTAGTACAATATTCTTCTGTTAAACCTGAAGCTCAGTTCACAAGATGGACAGTGTTCACTAAATGAGCAGCTATTTTATTTTTTGCCTTTCCTTATTTGCTTTCACAGAGCCTTGTACTCAGGTTACTACATGCCATTAAAATCATCCCCAGTAAGAGGCATCCATTTGCTCATAAGCTTTATTACCATTATCACCACTGCCATATTTGAAAGTTTGTTAATATTTATACATGTTCATCCCAATATTGTGAGCTAAATGGAAAGTATTATTATCATAGATAAGGAACTAAGATAGTGCGAGATCAAACTAAATGTGCCTATTAATTTTGCTTGAGAAGTCCTGTATGGTTAGAAAGATGCAGCCCTACACAGAGCTATATCTGTTCAAAATCCATTTTCCAATGATTTTGCAGAAAACGCATTCAGAAGAAAAAGTTTAATACAACTCCTTAGCAATTCAAAGGAATCCTATGGCATAACAAAGAAGGACTTCTGTAGGTCCTAGTCTTTAAGACAACATTTAGTTGTACTATTTATAGGACAGTTTAGCGTAGTCCCTGACTACACTTGCTATGTACCTATCAATTTCTACAGTGAATGACACAAGATTCTACAGATGACAGCATCATTCATTACTCAGCTTTGATTCATCCATGGATTTCTAGCCTGCACACTGAATGAAAGCCTGGTGGAAAGCTACTTTAAATTTTTTTGCAAATCTTAGTTAAGATCCATGTTTTTGAAAATAATGTTCTAGACAACCAGTGGTTATCTGAGAATACTGTTTCAGTTCCATTTGGGAATTTGACAGACATGGTGTGAAATGTTTCATTTACAATAATTTTTACGTTAATAATAAAAAAAAAAAGTAATACCTTTGGAATCAAAATCATATCACATTCTGCATTAATAATCACATCTGGAAACCTAACAAACATACAACAAATTAATCGACTTTCCCTAAAAATGTATTGCTAACTGCTCTGTTACCATACATATAAGACAGTAAAATGATTATCTGTCAGAACAAAGGAATAGATTAAGATCTCTTTGCTAAAAGTTAAGTTTTCCTTAACAGCCCTGCACCCTGTAAAACAAATTATTTTCCATATAGCCAGTCACTTGGCACTTAAGGACAAAAAAAAAAAAAAAAAAGGAGGGGGAATGTTTTTTATGTCTGTTCAGGTTTCAACAATGAATTTCAGGCAGTTTATGCTGTGATTGATTGAGAATATGTAATACCTTTGCATCTGTTTTTACTTTCATAAAAACAGACATGAAGAAGAATTTAAAATAAAAATGAACCTAATCAGATTGGCTTTTGCTGCTTTTCAGCTTTATATTTCAGCCAAATGCAAAATGAAACTGGTTCTATGATCTGAGATCATATCTCTGCCATACAGTGAGAGAATGAGTAAAACAAATTCCACTCAAGTACTCTGACTCTAGTAGTTATTGCCTCAAATCCTGCAATGCTGCACGTAAGAAACAAAACACAACAATAAAAAACAAACTTATTGCTTCCTACACACAACTCCAAAGCTGTTTTAAAACATGCAAATCAAATTTCATGCAATAGCAACCACAGTAGTGGGTGCATTTTAATTAAAGCAAATATTACCATTTCCAGAAGGAGGAATATATATCATTCAGACAAAAATATATACTTTGGCAAACTGGACATAAAATACTTGTGTGTATTTGAATTTAGTTTAGCAGAGCTAGGATTCATGGCTTTCTGATTTGGGCCCCAAGTAGACCACATTTTGAAATTGCCCAAGATTTCTCCTATTCAGGAAAAGGCAAAGACTTGTGAAATCAGTTAATCTTGAAAATAGTTCTTTATATTAAGCAAAGACAGCTTCTCTCAGGAGATTTTGCTACATCCAAACAGTCACTTGCAAATGACTGTGTCAGCTTTGGACACTCAAATTTAACTTAGACATACAATCAGAAAAGAGAGTCTGAATGTGAGCAATTGCACCTTAACCCACTCCCACTTTACTAGAACCTCCAAATATTTTATTATTATTATTTCAGTTTTATCTTTTCTTATGCTGTAGACATCTCTGTTTCACAGGATTTAGATGCAGCTGTCTTATGTGTGCAGAGAGTATAAGGAAGAACATTACACCATTTATTTTTCTCTTTGACTTAGAAAACAAACTTTTGAAGAAACAAAACAGGGTGTTTCAACTGTGTCTACTTATATTATAAAAGGCAGGACTAGGGATTGTTTTGTTAAATTAATTTTAACAAACACTTTTCATTATGTGTTGTTTTTGCCGTTTGTTATAACTTTGCTAAATCACCAAGGCTGAAATGTTCCTTTCCAAAAGTCTGTCTCAAATTTTACCTCTTACACAAAATTTTAGCAAAAACAAAGGCAGTTGTTCTAGAGAATTAAGGTATAGAAAAATATATGAACTTGCCAAAATCAATAGACAGATGTTTACTCACTTTTAATAAATAGTAAACACATAGCTGATATATATATACCACATAACATCTCTGTATATATAAGTGTAACTTTTCAAGGTCCAGAGCTTAGAAAACAATGTGAAGAGTCATGTGCTAAATGCATCTATCAAGCATGTTTTACCAAATTGCAATGCATTTGTTAAAGGGACACAGATTAATGGGACTGTTAATGGGACTACAGCTAATACCATACAATGAAGCAGAAATCTGTTAGCATCTAAGGGGTTGAGGAACACCACTGACAACTGAATGGCATTGTGCCCCTAAGTGATTCCCCCACTTCAGAGATATTCCCCAAGTTTTTGAGTGGCTTCCAAGAAATAAAAAATCAGAATTACCTTCTTTCTCTTGCGAAAGAATTTAGCCCATATATTATACTCAGAGCCTTAAAAAGCATAAGGACCTTCAGCTACTGCCCTCAGATAAAGTGAAACACCAAACTCAGGAAAATATCCCAAAGTTATTGACATCTGTTCCCTCCCCACCCCGATGTTTTAGAGCTTCCTCTGCCTGCTTGGTATTTAAGCCTCCTCTCTTTGTATTGGTAGTGACCACAAATGACAGTAAAGAGGAGGAAAGAAGAAGGATAGCAGTTTTCCCAATACATGTCATCACAGGTGACATAAAATGTGTGTGATAATTCAAAAATCGTTGTTCAAAGGGCATTGTTAAAATGCTACATGTATGCACCCTCAGAGACACTTATTTAGAAAAGGCAATTTATCAATGAATATCAGAACGATCACAACTGGTCTTTCCTCTATGGTTTCTGCAGTTTGCTCAGTAGCGTATTTACCCACATGTACAATATTTTACCCCCTGGCTATACAGCAGATTATTAATTTTCTAGTTATTAGCCACAATTGCCAGTAAAACCTACAGAAATTATAAATGAGTCATCAAAGACTCGTGACTCATCATTTTGTGCTGTTGAATTTGTAGTGTTAAAAACTTGCAGCATAGGTTACTGAAATTTATAATATCTCAAAACTTACTTTAACAATGAAATTTCTTATGACAAGTCATAACTTATTTTTTAATTTATCATGATCACTGCAGTGGAAAATGTAAAGTGCTCATGAATGATACCAGCTGGGGACTGAGGACCTGGGAGCAGCTCTGCAGAAAAGGTCATTGGGGTCTGGTGGACAACAAGCTGAGCATGATCCTGCAGTGCCCTGGCATCAAAGAGGGACAACAGTCTCCTGGGCTGCATTAACAGGAGCAGAGCCAGTACATCAAAGGAAGGGATTATCCTCCTCTACTCAACCCTTGTCAGACCATCAGAGCACACCTAGAGTCCTGTGTCCAGTTTTTGACCTCCCGGTATAAGACAGATATGAATAAACTGGAGCAAGTTCAGTGGAGGGCCACCGAGATAGTCAGGGGCTGAAGAACTTGTCACGTGAGGAGAGGCTGAGGGAGCTGGGCTTGTTAAGTCTGGAGGAGCAACAGCTGCAGGAGGACCAAACAGCTGCTCCCCCAGTACCTATGGGAAGGCGATCAAGAAAATAACCAGGGTCTTCACAGAGGACCATGGCACAAGGCCAAGAGACAGCATGCATAAAATGAAACAAGCATGGATAGGATTGGGTGTAATGAGAAACTTTTTTCCTCTTCAAGACAGTCAAGCATTGGAAGATGTTGCCCAGAGAAGATGTGCAGTTTCTGTCTGTTCTTGGAGGTTCTCAAGACTCAATTGGTAAAGCCTTGAGCTGCCTAGGTCTGACCTCAACTTGACGCAGCTTTGAGCAAGAGGTTGGACTAGAGGGCTCCTGAGTGGGCTCCTCCACAGGCTGCAGTGTGGAGATCTGCTCCGTGTGGTACCCATGGGCTGCAGGGGGACGGCCTGCTCCACCATGGGCCTCTCCACGGGCCGCAGGGGAACTTCTGCTCTGGTGCCTGGAGCACCTCCTGCCCTCCTTCTGCACTGATCTTGGTGTCTACAGGGCTGTTCCTCACTCCTCTCTCCCAGCTGCTGTTGTGCAGCAGTTTTTTCCCTTTCTTAAATCTGCTCTCCCAGAGGCCCAACCAACATTGCTCACTGGCTCAGCCAGAGACGCTGGTGGGTCCATTTTGAAGCCATCTGGAACTGGCTCTTATCTAACATGGGGCAGCTTCTGGGCTCTTCTCACAGAAGCCACCCCTTTGGCCCCAATACTACCAAACCCTTGCCACGTAAACCCAATACATACATAAGTAATTCTCTTCTTCTTTAGAAGCTTACAGAATCTATCCAGTGGGTCAACACTCTCTTAGCTGTTTCACTGTTTTCTGCCACAGATCTGTATCTGTTAATCATATTTCAAATAAGATGCAAAACTGTAGTGATTCTCAACCTCCTGTCCACAGACTGCTCATGGCGTATAAGTCATCAGAAGACTACCCACAAGAAGTTTGCAAAGATGTCTATACATATGCACATACACATATGTGTATTCACACAACGTATGGGCACCTACATTCTCTTTTGAAGGATGCACATTGATTCTGCCTCACCCCGCACACCTGAGTGCCTTCTCCTAGTTACTATATCTATCTGTAGGCAGGCACTCTAGACAAACATACAGGTCACATTAAATGGTTTTCAATATTTTCAACTGAAATGTTTGCAAACATAGCAATTATACTTTGATACTAGAAAACAACAGCAAAGACATTTTCCTAAATGGTAAGTACTTTATTTATCATTCTTTCCATACCTGCTGGTTCATTAAATATTTCTGAGATGCAAGATGGCTTGCAGACATTTTTCTTAACATTTAGACAAAAATAAGAAAAGTTGACACTTTCCTATACAGCTTGATAAATGGTTTTGAGGGTGTGTTATCAATTTGTGATACATGATATTGCTATTAAGCTTACTCAAAAAAAATTATTTATCACTGTAAAACTGGCTGTGTTTATGCTCTCAAATGACAATGGTCATCAATAGAAAGTAAACATACATCATTAGCTGCCCTTTGCTTTCTTGAATTCTTGAGAAAGCAGCAAACTGTTTTGGCCCCCAGGGTCAGACATAATCCCAAGAATTGAGCTAACGTTTTTACTTGCTTTGATTTACATAGGAGAATATTTTACTGAGTAGTGTAAATTTTTATGGTTTGTATACGTTTTTTGCTTTTGTTGTTGTTTTGTTTGTTTGTTTGTTTAAGCAACAAAGAGATTTCTTTTATTTGCTTTCAAACTAACAGATTTTTTCCCCTTCTGTATGTTTGATACAGAAAGAAATGTGCACCAAGCAGCCTTCTCTGTGGCTTTTATCCTTTGTGAAGGTTACATTCATGAGATCTAGCATTGTAACTGTAGCAGAACATGATATGTTATTCAGCTGGGATTCTTGAAGTCAAGTTGTTTACAGTTCTCTTGCGCACTTGTAGTCTCAGCCCATAGGTCTGTTTATACCGTTCTTGCCAAGCTGAAAGCAATTCTGTCACTGCGCCATAGGCTTCTACATAAGACTCAGCATTGCAGTGAGTTGAGTCAGTGGTATTGGCAAGCAGCCAGATTTCATTACTGCCTCAGGTTTTCTGGCATTTAGTTAGTGTCCAGGTCAGGTTGCTGTAGAAGATATAGAAAAGAAAGGCTGTATCTTCTTTTCAAATGTAGTTTATTAAAGTCATTATTTGCCCAGAACATTAGATGAAACCTTTCTGACTAAATTAATTGCCTGTGTAATAAAGTTATAAATCCTTAATTTAGATGCCTAAATAAACAATCACATATGGATTTTCTCCATTGCTGAAGCTAAAAAGGGAAAAAAAATGAAAATGGTAAAAACACAGGATTCTTTTCTGCTTCCTAATTATCGATTCCTTCTCTGCAGAATAAAAGGTTGTAAGAAACCTCTAGTATGGACATTATCACTGACTGTGATGGGACGTCTCTTATAGTCTCATTGTGTAGAAGTTTTTCCCTTAAGTTTAATAATCATAGAATCATAGAACCTTTAAGGTTGGAAAAGACCTCCAAGATCATCTAGTCCAACTGTCCCCCTACCACCAATACTACCCACTAAACCATGTCCCTAAGTACAACATCCAACCTTTCCTTAAACACCCCCAGGGACGGTGACTCCACCCCCTCCCTGGGCAACCCATTCCAATGCCTAAACACTCTTTCTGAGAAGAAATTTCTCCTAATTTCCAATCTGAACCTCTCCTGGAGCAACTTGAGGCCATTCCCTCTAGTCCTATAGCTAGTTATCTGCAAGAAGAGGCCAACCCCCAGCTCACCACTACCTCCTTTCAGGTAGTTGTAGAGAGCAGTGAGGTCTCCCCTGAGCCTCATCTTCTGCAGCCTAAACAACCCCAGCTCCCTCAGCTGCTAATCGTAAGACTTGTTCTCCAGACCCCTCACCAGCTTCGTTGCCCTTCTCTGGACACGCTCCAGGGCCTCGATGTCCTTCCTGTAGTGAGGGACCCAAAACTGAACACAGGACTCGAGGTGCGGCCTCACCAGAGCCGAGTACAGGGGGACAATCACCTCCCAGTCCTGCTGGCCACACTGTTTCTGATACAAGCCAGAATGCCATTGGCCTTCTTGGCCACCTGGGCACACTGCTGGCTCATGTTCAGGTGAGCATCGACCAATACCCCCAGATCCTTAATGCTTATGCACCTCTACATAATAGTGATTCCTACCAATTATATGAGCACTTTCCACATTAGCCTTTCTTGATTTTTGAGTCGATCTGAAAACTGTGACACTTCTCCCAGCAAATGAAAAAGAGATGCTACCACAGCTCCCCTGACTGTCTCTCACACTGGTATTTGGAGCAAGAAGTTCAAGTATCTGCCATAAAAGGTGTTTTAAGCATCTTTAAACAGTTCTAAGTATGTTTTAAACATCTAACAGTTTAAGAGGTAAGATGAAAGCCTTGGTATAATTTTCAAGTCTTGAGGAATTGAAAAATAAGACTTTAAAAAAATAAG
>VXAA01000167.1:728552-750709 GCA_013399115.1 Anseranas semipalmata | reverse complement strand
ATTAAAAAAAAAAGAAGAAGAAGAAGAAGAAAAAAATAGTGTATCTTGCATCAAACCATGCTGAAGAGAGAACCAGACGTGTTCCTGAATTTCTGACATGCCAATTCAAGTAGCCAGTATGGTACAAAATGTTTGTATACATATAACAGTAACCTTTCAACTGTTTGGGGGCTGATTGCCTCACATTACTTTGGCTCCTATGCTGACCATTCTCTCTTTCGGGAAATCACAAAATGCATAATAGGAAAAGTACAGCTTGAACTACAGAGCAGCCTATCTCAGGAAATGGAGAGGACAAGGGGGAAATTGAAAGAGTTACCTAATTCTCTAACATTGTTTAAATTGCACACACACACACCCAAACAAACACACAGCCTCACATCCCCACTTCTGTCTTTTTTCCAAATGCTGTATCTTTTAAGGAACATTTTACCTACATGCAAGCACACTTATGTAGCACATTACCAGCTCTGATTATTTTAAATTAACAGAGGCATCATGATGCCAAAAAAAAAATTAAATACTTGGGAAAAAAAGAAGTTTAATTTTTAAATGCCAAGGGTAATGAAGTTACAAGACAACTCATGCAAAGACATGTTCTTATTTGATAAATTTGATTGCATTTTTTACCATCTTATGTACATACTCTAAATAAGAGACAAAAAGCATATTGATAGCTACTTTTGTTGGGAAAAAGAAAGTCTCTAAAGCATCATTCCCACTGGTGTTTCATCACAAATCTGTGCTAATAAATAGCTGGGGTGAATGCTCTTGGTGTAGACTATTCCCCAAAAGGGATTCTACTGCACTCTTTCCAGTCATTGCTGTCAAGTACAGTTTCACTTCATAAATGACATGTTCTGTAAGCATGTTGTATTCACAAATAGTATTCACATAAAAACATACTTATCAGCAAAGCACCCCATCACAAACCATGTTAGAAACTGCCTAAAACTTGTCAAGCACAGTGGGACTGACAGAGGCTGACACTGCTGAGGAGCATAGGTGGTATGAATGAGGTTGTAGTGTGGTATCTCATTGCTGCAGTGTGCTGCTGTAGGATAGTAGCCCCTGTGAGCCCTGAAAGTGTGATTAGAGAACATCATATTCAAAGAAATTAGGAGATCTTGAAGGCTGGAAGCCATGTGAATGGTAGTGAGCAGTCTGAGATATATTAGTCAAGAAGTGTCTTCTTTCTGCCTCATTCCCAATCCATCACTCAGCTACTTCCAGGTACTCACTCCTGAATCCAAGAAAGAGGGAGCAAGAATAGAAAAGCCCTGAGTAGACACCCTCAACAGCACAAAAGCAAGCTCCAGTGGCCAAAATACATGCTGCAGATAAATCCCTGATTTTTTTTTTTCTTTTTTTGAGGGGTGGGGTGGTCTAATTGAGACTGTGAATGTCTGAGAAGACTGCTAAGCACGATGCTGCATGACTAGCAGTTATTGTCAATATCATGCCCAGAGAAGTTGTGGATGCCCCATCCCTGGAAGTGTTTAAGGCCAGGTTGGATGGGGCTTTGAGCAACCTGCTCTAGTGGAAGGTGTCCCTGCCTTTGGCAGGGGGGTTGGAACTAGATGATTTTTAAGGTCCCTTCCAACCCAAACCATTCTATGACTCTACGATCATTAATTAAACCTTCAGACACTTTTTTCCTTATCAGTTGATTGCACCTTTGTGCTTTCCAAATAGTTTGAACTGATAATGATGAGGTGTGAACTGTTTGTTATTTTTTGCAAGGAGTGACTTAAATCACATACTACTTCTTGGGTCAGTTTTACTGCCTTAACATAGGCCTTTAGCTGTATTTCAGACATTCTAGAGTATTTTTAACTGTCAATCCAGAAACGCACAGATCCCATAAGTTCTGTGACAAATCTGATGCAAAGATATTTGAAAAAATTTCAAATGGCACTCCATATAGGCAGTAGAATCAAGCCCTCTATTTCCAAATCTGATAACAAACAAAACTGAACAAAAAGTTCAGTTCCTAAACTGAAGCTAATCTTTCATATCATCCTCTGTTATATTGACACATACAATAAGAACTTCTCTACTTCTGAATAGACCATGAATCCCACCCAAATGCTGCTATTTTGTAGCAGCACGGAGAACTCCATCCCTCCAGGCAGAGCATTACAAATACCTGTAGAGATCTTACAAGAGTCATCCCTATTCTGATCAATTTTAGAATCAACATTGGCTACCTATGGAGACATATGAAAGCCCAGTTCTGTATTCATTGTGACTAGGAACAAATTTGGATTTGCAACATATTTACGTAAGAATGTGGTTGAACGAGAAGAGATTAATTTGAAGAAGACGGGAATCCTGTGGTTTTAACACATGCAGAAACTCTGTCTAGTTTACATACCAAAATTAATTCAAGACACTAGCCTAAGATTAACATCATCTAATTTCAGTTAGCTGAAAGTTGTATGCCTATTTTAAGTGGCTCATATAGACTCCCTCTGGAAAATGGAACAAGAAAAAAATTTGGTGTGTCCAGAAAGGAATCTATCTCACCTGAGGCTCATTTTATTTGAGAAAAATCACTATCTGAAGATTCTTTTTTTAGCTGTTAGCTATAGAGGAAACATAGACAAATTGTGCAGATTAGACATGAAGCTTTAAGATGATAGATGAGATGAAACCCCTCCTGTGTGTTTTATCCAGACAAGCATGGTTCCAGCCAAACAAAAACTAAAAATCCTACCTCTAACACATTTATTAAAAGGGAGAGGGTGAATATATTAAACTCTGCTAGAAGCTTTTAATACTGTCTGTGACTCTGTGCGGATGAATTGGTCAGTGAGTGATAGGGGAATATTCGCCTTTGCAGTAGAAACACCATCATCTTTCAAGGCCATTCACTTCTCTACTGTAAAAATCTGAATTGTTTTTATTAAGACAAGGGCATGGAAAGTAGATGACACTGTTTTGAATGGATGACAATACCACACCTATATATTTCAAAAGTTAGAGTTGCATACATCTTGAACTCACTTTGTGTCTTTAATAAAGTATAAGCCATTAGGGGAAGGGGGAAAAGAAGCCAATTCAATTAAAATAGAATTCAGATTTTGCAAGCAATTCAAAATAAGTCTATTTATATGCTCAGAGACTTCATAGGAATCATATTTTTTTCTGCGATATTCAGCTTTGAGAGGTTTAAACATTATTAACCTCCAAAACATATATGTTAAACTGTGTCTGCCTTCAAAGCCATTGAGGGTGAGACTCAAGTGGCCCACACACAGATCCCTAGTGCCAAATGAAATACCTTGGGGTATTAGACACATCTGCTTAGAGATGGCATATAATAGAGGCCTATGGGTGACTCATGTCTTCCTGGAGGAGCATGGTACTTCATCACTCTTTCTCAACCCTATTTCAGTATAAACTGCCTGAAAGCTATAACTGCACTCTATTTGTGCAAGAGCCCTAAAGAATTCTAATTTCTATTTACAGAAAATCTAAAATCTGATTCCAATTAAAATTTAAATCCAATTTAAACTAAAAGAGGATAGATTTAGATCAGATGTTAGGAAAAATTCTTCACTGTGAAGGTGACTCTCTCAGGCACTGGCACAGGTTGCCCAGAGAAGTTGTGGATGCCCCATCCCTGGAGGCGTTCAAGGCCAAGCTGGATGAGGCCCTGGACAACCTGATCTAGTGGAAGATGTCCCTGTCTATGGCAGGCAGGTTGGAACCAGATGATCTTGAAGATCCCTTCCAACCCAAGCCATTCTATAATTCTATGATTCTGTGATTCAATTATGCTATAACATAAGGAAAAATAAAACTTGAGTCTATTTTCCTCCATACTTTTTTTTCTGGAAAGGCATGAACACGATAAAGTAAGAAAAAAAATAAAACTAATTTTCTCAGTTCTTTGAAAATGTTGTAATTTGCATTATGACAGTTTAGAAAGAGATGGTTGAAACTGCTATAAACCACAGTTTATTATCAGGAATGAAGGAGATCATTATCTCAAAAGAAAGCCTGTGCATTGCATGCAGCCAAAGGTCGATCTGAAGTCAGAATGTAAATAAACTTTATAAGGGGGCTGCAGAGAATCTTCAATTTGAAAAAAAAAAATCTAGTCCCACTGGAATGGCCAAACGCTACCGCCAATCCAAAAACAGCTCTACTACATGAGGATGTTGTGGAGAAAGGAGTAGTTTCCACCAATTTTCATCACTATCATAAGCTCCTGTGAGTACGTATGTGATATTACCCTCCATGATTCTTCTGAATCATTACTTACAGGTACTACATGCAGACTTCTGAACCTTTGCTGATGCTTAGTCTGCTTAACTTGATTAGTCTATTTAACTGATTTTGCCTGCCTTGTACACCATCAGCTTTTAATGATGTTTTGTGTATTGCTTTTTCAGTGATATAACATGGAAAAAAATGCCATGCCTGTAGCAGGAATGGAAGAAAAATGAAAAAGTGTTGTCCTTTTCCCAAGGCACCTGGACTATATTTACATTGCCTTTTGAGTCCAGGCTGAAACTCAGACTCCCCTCTCAGCCATATTACATGGACAGAGTTTGCACTGATGTGCAGGCCTGACGAAACCTCAGAGCACACTAAGCTTTGATTTGCAGTGTAAATTGATCTTATACACCTAACACAATCTATCCCATCTATGCTTTGCTGCTGATGTGTCCAATATCAGGCAGAGCCACTTCCTCTGCTGTCACTGCAGAGGGCCATGTGTCACTACATGAGCAATTGCTCCTGAAGTTTGAAATCAACAATAACATAGCTAGTTTTTATGCAAGAGGCATATTTCACCAATCCACAAGTGTTCTGATTCCTACTAATTCATCTGTGTGGTACTGGGTGACAGACTGCTCAAGGGCTTAGCCTACCCTTTCAGACTTACAGACAATTTCAAGTAATAGTGTATACCTAGTTGATGCAATAAAGGCCACATACTCTTATAAACTAAGGCTATCTTCTGACTGAGAAATGACACTTTAACAAATCACATTATCTCAAATTAGCTGTTGGAAGCACCAAATGTTCCCGAGAATGGAACTTTTCTTTAATTTATGTATTAAAGACTTAAGAAAGCATTCCATCTGCAAGAAAAGCTAAAAGCAAATCATTGGAATTAGCCACAAAAAAAATTGAAACCAAACACTTGCAGTTTTTCATACAAGTTTTACTCCTCCGTGCATCTCCAACGGAATCTTTTTGCATATGTATACATACACACATATACCTATTCAGATGACAGAATCAGAGAGGGAGAGCAGGTAGAAAAAAAAAAAAAAACAATAGGTGAGATTATGTGTAGTTTATGAAGCTACTTTACATTGACAGGCCATCAAATCTGGGCTGGAGAGGTAGCATATCCAGCTTCAAGAAGACTGTTGAGTCAGTAATTTAGATCTCCTGGTAAGGTAAGCTCATCATCTGTGAGTATAGGGGGAGCTTTTGGGAAGACTATAGACTTTTTTTTTAAGGCAACAGAGGTAGAAAGGAAATCCATACGGAAACTTTAGCTGTAAAACTCAGAAATGGTTGGCATTTGTCAACTTGACCTAAAACTGCAAAACAAAACACATGTAGAGCCTATTAATAATGAAATTACATTCAATTGCAAAAAGTTTCTATGGAAACCAAACAAGTAAGACTCACATGATAGAAATACTTACTCCTGCTGCTAGGAGTACTAGAGTATCACATGGAACTCTGTTTTCGTACACTGTGTCTGCTGAAAGGATTATTTATACATGATTAAATTATAACCATAGTTTTGTGATATTTTGGTACAAAGAGCCAGTACAGTAATTACAGTTAAAGTACATGAATAAATGTACAGTTTAAGCAGGCAAGAGAGATATGTAACATCTTTGCATAATTAAAAATGTACATAATTTTCTTTTTGCAATTGAAATGTGATCAAGAAGTGAGGATGTACTAACTCCAGCTTAACATACAATGCTAAAGGCAAGACAAATAAACAAGAACACATTAGAAATGGTGTAGCCATGTGTCAACACAAAAAGAAGCAAACAATCTTTCTCAGGATATATACCATTCTGTACTTCAGCTATTGCATGAGGATGGCTTTGAAACACATATGTAAGAGTATATAACAGCAATTAAATTTTAAATTGGTGGCAGATTTGAAAGAATAGATTTTACTTCTTTCCAAAGGATAAAGAAAATCCTTTAAAAATCATCTACAAACTAAAGAGGTTTTGAGCAAGGTTACCTGGTGCTTAATCCCTCCCAGACACGCCAATTCCCACAGTCATAACTGAGCACTTAAAAAGGTTTAAAAGTCCAATTGAAAAGCAGTGCTATCTCTATGTTTCTCATGTCTTCCTGGAAATTGAGAGAACATTTGCATTTTCCAAGATGTCTCCTCCTTAATTTCTTTTTTAGCTCCTGTCACTCCTTTCATCTCAAACCTTCCCTTCTCTTTATTTTTTCCTTAAAAAGGAAAACAAGAAAAAAAAGTATTCCAGGTTTTTCAGAAAGAGTATGTGTTTTCTGGTGGGGGTAGCTTCCAGTCTCAGATGGCTGTAATTGAGGAACTGTGCTTGGATGAATGGAAATTGGCACCCAAAAATTAGCTGTAAGGAGAACCTCTGACTCCTTACCTTCACTTTTGGTCTAAGAAGTGAGAGCAAGTTAACTCATCCCACGTGAAGTATAGCTAGTCTTTTCTATATTTTGAAAGTAGGAGGATTAGAATCAAGGTTTCTTCTCATTTTGAATTGTTTCTCCAGCTGTTGGGTTGCAGCAGGACATGTTCGACGAACAGCCTTTTTTCTTTTCTCTTGTGAGCACTACAAACTGATGAACCCTTGTTTAGCTGAGGATAGCTTTGAAATGTTATTACAGCCTTTTCTCACAGCAAAGAATGTTAGTATAAAAGCATGCCAGTATGTCAATAGTTTTCTCTGAAGCATCTCTTACTAAATATGAGTTCACATTAAGTATTTTATATACTAAGCAAAAGAATTCCGGTTCTTAAAAATAACTTTAGTTAGAGGTTCAAAAAGCTTCCTGTCTGCCCTCTAGAACCACTTACAAATGCAGAATTTATTTTCTTTTTTTTCCCTGCAGCAAAGAAAAAAAAAAAAAAACTCTGACAACAGAAATATCTTATGAGGTCATTTTGAACATTAAAAAGCTCCATGGTAATGTTACTCTAACAAAATCTATATTCTGATGTTAATAAGCTATAGTTGGAGATGACAGAAAAATGTGAGCAAATTAATCATGTTTAATTTGGGAACAACAATCTTCAGTGGAGCCTGTAAGAATTTAAAACATTAGCACTGTATGACAAGTTATTTATGCAATGTCCAGTTTGAGCGACCCATGGTGCTCACTTTAATTCCTCTGCAGATAGCCTGTAACAGTCCCACTGGAACCTTGACCCATTCACAAATATACATCCAAGAAAATATGCATGCCCAGTAGCTGGATGGTGGTTCTTGGAACCCAACCCCCCAAAAGAATCTATATTCTTCTAGCTCAAATCAAGGCACCCCACAGGCTGTGCAAGAGATATATTCTTCACATATGCAGAAACAAAGGAAATCACATTCATTTCTGCTAAAATATTTTACATAGGACAGATATGTCCTGATGTGACCTTCTTGTTGTTGTTCTTTTTTTTTTAACTCCCAGGTTGGGTTATTTTTCTTGCGTAGTAGAGGAAAGGTTTCATTCATTCTGGGTGACATTTAAAAATAATGCAAACAGTACAATTGATGCCACTTCTATTTAGATAGTGAAAAAGTGAGAAATTTTAATAGAGCATTTGAATTATCTTTTTCAAATTGACTTTCTGCTTTTTCAAACATAATAAGTTTGAAAAAAATAAATGTATTATAATCTGCAATAATTTCAGCTGTTTTCATTTTTTGAGGGAAAGAATGCTTTGCCAGCTATTCCCTCTGTGAATATAATGGCAAATTGATTATTAGAAATTTTGTATTTCTGTGCAGAAGGGAATACTCTATTGGGCATCATCATATAGGTGAAGCCATGAAAAGGACAATTCAAAGCTCAGTGTCTCTTGTGTCAGCACTGGTGAGGCCTCTGTTGGAACCAGTATAGTTGGGATGCCTAATGGTCAGAAAAGATGAACTGAAATCAGAACATACACAGAGAAAGATCACAAGAATGAATGGAGAAAACTGAGAGATTATTTGATGACAGAAGCCTTAAAGTATTTAGTTTTCTACATCTAGAAAAAGGGTACTTAGTGAAAGAACTATATGATAGTTTTATATGCTATAAACATATGATTTAACATACGTGAGTTAGTTTTTCCAATTCAAAGAAAAAGGTAGATTTACAGAAAATAACATTAACAATGCACATACTACATCACACATAGAAATGGGTGTCTCAGTCAATTCCCAGATCCCACGGTCTCTCCAGTAGCTGGCTTGTGCTTGCCCTTCCAGCAGCCAGCTTCTTCACAGAGACGCACACATATCTGGCCTAGGGTTGCAGCCACTTCAGTACCTGGCTCCCAAGCTACTTAACCCTATCACCACCTAGTCCAGCTTGATATTTGCTAGTGATCACACACTGACGTACATGTCCTCACTCACTCCAGTTGCTGTTTCCACACAGACATGGGCTGGATGATCCCTGGTTTTGACTGCTGTTGCTGATACCTAGACATTCATTAACACAGATGCACACGGAACAGCGACACCCTCACCCAGAAAAATAGAAATGGAGTTTGATTAGACAAGGCAGACTGCAGTGATCAGACTCAGAATATGGAGACAAGCATACTGACCAGTCCCAGTTTACACACATCCAGCCCCTTTTAACACCTAATCCCTTTAATTTTCTATACTTGATCCTCCTCAAATTACCTTGACCCCTCCCCTTCCTCGTCTTTGGTTCTTCCCCCTAAACAACTCACTATAATCTTTGAACAATCCCTAAATGCTCTTCCCAGTATTCTGTAATGCCAATCGTGAACATTCCTCCTGAGATTGCTCTCATTGACTCTTCTTGGCAGGTTTCACACCCATGCAATGGGGCTGAGGGTTTCCTGTGACAGTGCTGGGAGGAGCCAGGGCAGGGTGCTCTTACCTCTGACTGGGCTATTGTGATTCTCCTGCCTGCCATTGAACCTGTGTGCTCCTTCATCTTCATGTGGATGAGCCTTTTATGGGCTGATCACCCTTCTGCAATAGGCCTGGGAATGGCTGTGACAGGGTAACACACAGGTTCCCCAGGTGCCATTGTGCCTCTGACTCCTTCGTGTATGTGGAAATCCCTTTCCTCACATAACCAAATGCACTTTGTGTTTTGGTCTGTGATTCAGGGATGGCTGGCATCCTATTTGGGTCAAGAGTGGTATTTCCCTTTTACATATGACTGCAAATAAAAGAAATACAAAGCAATCAAAGCAATCACTGTCAGATGCTGGAAACACACAATCACACAATGTGTTGCACTAATTTTCAGGGTCCAGAGTGCACCACCCTCACTTCTAGGAATTTGGCCTTACCCAGCCATCCTGGGGTTGTGTCTGACCCTGGTTCCTAGGACCAGGCCTGATCCTGCCCCCCACCCATGGCCTGATGGCTTGGCCTAACCTCAGCCCATCCCCATCCTTAGGGAGGTGCCCAATGTCTAGGGCTGGGACTGTCCCCAGTTGCTCCCAGTTCACCCTGCTTCTGGCTGGGATATGGGATGTGCCCTGGCTGCCTGGCACTGCCCTGCCACCCCAGGGAGACCCTGTCACCCCTGGCACCCCAACCACAGGGAGCTGCCAGACCTCAGAGAACACTTAGAGGAAGCCCTGAGCCAAGCACAATGAGGCCTGGCCTCAGGCTGCACAGGAGCATCCACAGACCCTGCATTGAGACTAATCTGAGGCCTTACACTAAGGAACCCCCAAACCCTATGTCAAATGTCACCATCTGACACCAGGCCCCCTCACTAGGGCCCTTGAGTTTAATATCAGTATCCATCCTCCCCAAGGACATTTGCATCTCAAGACCAAAGTTTTGCACCTTGCATGAGGTTGTCTTGGAAAGACTGTGGCTTTGCAGGCAGTACTGCAGAAGGACTCCAGATGAAGTGTGTTGTTTCCCTTCCAGGAACACTGGTGCTGTGCCTCCTTCCCTCTTCCTGAAATGCTGCCTGAAGTCAGCACATTCCTCTACTTTGCTCCAAACCTGCTTTGAGAAAAATGAAAACATAAAGGACTACAGAAAATCCTACAGCTTCACACTGAAAATCATATGTAGTATATGACAAATCTACTGTTAGGGCTGGCAGAATGTGTGGAGAAGAGCTATAGCTACATGTGACACATTCAAACCTACATACTACATGTATATCCAATTAACATACAGGTCAAATTCCATTGAGTTTCCAGCTTTACATTGATAAGACTGAAAGCAAAAATAAACTTTAGCTTGGGCCATTCTTTATCTAGAGGTATTTAGATGCAAAGACAGAACTTAGCTGACTGACAAGTTAATTAGAGAAAAAATAATGAGTCTTCAGAACAAAATTGAACACCTACTCATACACACACTTGCACATATACCGGTCAAGTGAGACATTGTTTTTCTCTAACATAAAATGGCATTTTGTTGGTTAGTATTCTGACCATCTTAGCATCCAACCTACCTTCATTTCACTGAATGTATTACACTGAATGTATTACTGTGATGTGGATACTATTTTACATAAAAATTATATTGTATAGGCACATACTTATAATCATCACAACATATGCTAGTGCTTTAAGAATTTTATTACCCCAGAATAAACATGCATAGCTTTTACAAAAGGTTTGAAAGTGGGAACCTTTTTATAAATTTAACACATTCATTTCAACCCTTCTCTAGCTTGCTTGTCTCCAAGCCACCCCCGAGTATATCTGTGTTTGGAAAGATAATTCAACAAGCTCAGAACATCTTTATAAAAGCACAAAATATGGTATTTTATATCTGAGATTGGGAAAGCATTTCTTTCAGATATAAATAAAACCTTTTTATGTGTGTGTGTGGTTTAAAAAACACACATATCGGCAGGAAGCCACTATGTACCAGAACTTTATCATCAATTTCTACTCTGCATACATGACAGTCCTTGAACTACTGTGGTAAATTACTTTTATGCTGAAAAATGTTGATAGACCAAAATTGGAAATGGAATATTCCGCCTTTGCAATACCGTATATGACTCAGTTCTATTTTGTTTCCTAATTGAGTATACTATTAAATATAAAATCTACCATTATAACTTCAATACACATAGATCTTTATGAAAGAAACTTATTTTTATGAGATGTCAAAGTACTTCAGTAAATTCCTCACCAAGAACTATCTTCCCACAAATGAGAATCTGGCTTTTGGGATCTACTCTATGCCAAGACAAAGTCAGACAGTTTGCTTGACTTTGGGGAATGTGACTACCTGTTTTGAGGGAATTCCATCAGACAAAGGGGAATATGAAATGGAGAAAATGATAAGAAATGGTACACACCAATTGAGAATAAAGGGCTCAAGGGAAAGTTGCTACCCTGTGAGAAAGCTTTCAGAGATGGAATAAATGCCATTATCACAGACCAAGTGGATTGTTGGGATGCAGGGTTTTTACTGTAAAGAGAACCTGATGCATTGAAACTTACCTACATAAGTTATACTGAACGTTTGGTTTTATAAACTCACTTGATCAATGGATCAATTATCCCAATGTTCCATCTGATACTAATTTATATCTCTTGGTCACTTTTCAAATATTAATGTAATGTGTTAGGAGAGTATGTTTGGAATTAAAGCTTATCTGCAAAAAAAGGACAGGACAGGACAGGACAGGACAGGACAGGACAGGAAAGGAAAGGAAAGGAAAGGAAAGGAAAGGAAAGGAAAGGAAAGGAAAGGAAAGGAAAGGAAAGGAAAGGAATAAAAATAGTATTTCTCAACTCAATTTCACAGAAGAGCTAAAGTACTTAACAAAAACAAACAAAAAAAGATATAATTATACATCTGTTTTACAGAGGACAGAGAAGGAAGTGTCTTACCCAGGATCATGTAGCAAATTGTTTTTAGCAGGAAATTGAGTTTTGACTCTAAAATCCAAGCTCATAATTGGAAAGAATACTACTACATATAGACCTCTTTTTCCACTAATGGATTATCTTGATGAAAACTTTAGGACAATGGTTTGATTCTCTAGTTTAGAAATCATCTCCAAAAAAAAAATGCCCACCAAAGTCACTTTTCTCACATTTTAACAGATGTATATGAACATTCAATATTTATAGAAACTGGAATACTTACATCAACAAGTGCAAAAGTCACTTATATTGTCTATGGCCAAAGAGAAGTGATTTTATTAAAAGATAACAAAATAGAAGAAAAGTTACAGATGTTGTCAAATAAATTCTACCTCAGCAGGAGAAAAAATAAATAAATAAATAAATAAAAGCAAGCAAGCAAACAAACAAAAAATGTTAAATAGTGTATTTTGGAACATGTAGTTGTGCATCTGTCAGCCTTTACTTTTGTTCTCGGGAGAAGCCATAGGTTGAGGCTGTGTGACATGTTCAAACATGGAAAAGAAGAGGAAGGATGTGGGAAAAGGGTGTATCTAGGTGTCCTGAGTCTTATCAAAAAGATTTAAAAAACATTCAGAGTGGCAGTCTGACCTTGTTAAGTAGGTGAGCACTGTGCATTACAGTCCACTGAGGGCTTTCTGAATTCTGACATGTGTAGCACATCTGCCAGTCTTTTCAAGTTTTCATTGAAGCCTCATCTAGCAGCTGTTTTCCCTTGGTACCACCTTCTGCCCTCTATTCTCACATTCCTCCGTCTCTGTTTTATGTTGCCTTCTGGTCTCAGCTTCTCAGCTAAACCCACTATTCCCTTGTGAAATGTAGCCCCAAGAAACTGATTATTCCTGAAAATGCTTCTAATCTGAAGATATGTTTATGTAAACTAACCTCTTTAAAAAGCCACTCCAAGAATTGGATATCAGTGTTCCTATGATGGGTATGGAGGTAAAGATATACATGATACTTTAAACTGAGACGAAAACTGACTCGCTATTGTGAGGAGTTTACATCTTGTATAAAGGAGAATACAGAAAACATCGCAAAGAGTGAAAGGACAAATTCAAGAATGATTAGAGTTTTCACAGTAAAGGAAAAGAAAATAATTATAAAGAGATATATAACTACAATCTCTTCCACTGATTTTACCAATTAGACATATTCATTACAGAAGACGGTATACAAATTTAACATTTCTAAATTCTGTTTATTTAATTTCTTTCTAAACACCTGACAGTCATTGACAATAAAATTTATTGGCATTTCTTACTTTAATTATGATTACAAAAGGGAAACAACATAGCACATGCTTGAATTTCTAGCATTACATACTTAACGCTTGTAGCGAACAGCCTTCCCTGCAAATTTAGAGCATTATCCTGATAGGGGTATGGAAAAAGCTATTTAAATTTTAACAAATAAATTCATAGGAATCAAAATGTGCTGCTGAAAAGCTAAAGTGTTTAAGAGGCCAGATGTGTCAAGTAAATGGAACTATTCACTTACTTCCACATAAATGGAACTCTATATCTCTTACAAGCCAGTCATTCACGTGAGATTGGGAAGAGAGGTTGGATGCAAGAACAATGACACCGATGTACTCCCACGGAACATACTGCACTATTTATCAGCAATTCATTCTATAGTCCACCCAGCACTAAATATCTTTATCTCTTTCCTCATTAAATACTACATGTAACACATGGTCTGAAGAAACAAGTAAACTTTTCCCAACCTTCTTCACTTGCTTTGCAAATATTTTTTTTTCTTTTTGCCTCTGGCTATACTCTTATCCTCTCACTTTCACAGAATATCTATATAGATTTATTCCAAGCACCTAGAAGTACTCATTATTATTATTTTCCAGAACAGACAGCCAGTAGCTTTTATAAATTATAGTAAAATATGCACAATTGAGAGTAATGGGTAACCACACTAAAAAGGTCTATAAATAAAAAATAAAATCATCTTCAAGCTGCATAAATATTAAACTAAACTGCATACAAAGTCGTCTATTATATCATTATATATTGGATTTATTTTCAAATTTCAGTTCTAAAAGAAAGAATTGTGGAACATCTTTCTCCATAATTTAATACTTTAAACATACACAGTTTGCTTTGCTAACAAAACAGGGGTTAGTTCCAGCCCAGCATGTCTTACACTAGTCACACTTAACTTGATAAAGGGTCCATTGACTTTACATAGAGAGAGAGAGATTCCTCAAATATTTAATAATGCCACATTTCAGTTTATGCTGTATCGCTGGAAGATGAAGTACCTTAAACAGGAAAAACTGTTTGCCTCTACTGTGCTAATTAGTACAGGGTTAGGGACAGCTCTTGTACCTTAACTCTACCTGGGATTTCTCCTGTGTTCCAACAGGTGCCCCTAGAGCCCTGCAGCAATTATTTTGTAAGTGTGCTTTTAGCTTAAATTCTCTGATATCATGGCATGTGTAGATTACGTTCTTTCAGAGCAACATATGTAAGCACAAAACTAGTGCCTGGTTGCATGTGTTAGGAACCAGAGTGTAGAAGTAGGCCTTCATTTCCTTGACCAGACTCAGCTAGGACCTCCACCAATACCCACTGTCCATTGGCCCAGGAGACTCACCTAAGCTCAGATGTAGGTCCTTATCCTTGTTTAGGCCACATTGTAACTGTACCTCTCTCTGCTATCTGGATGGATCACAGGGTTATGTTGTAGTCCCATCTCCTGCTATTCTTACTGGATTCCAGGTACGGAGTCTGTACCTGATTGCTTTGCCTGGGAATTGCACTGCTTGGATGTTGTGTGACTGCACCCTGTCAATGAGGGCACTGCCTGTGCTGTTCTGAACCTTTGGTTCCTGTCTCATTCTTTGCTGTAGAACAGCACTGGTCCTGCTGCTACCTGACAGCATGCTTTAGAAAACAGTGCATGACACGATGCTGATGGTATTGTATCTGAGTGCTGTAGAAGAAGCCAGACTTGCCATTATCCTGTTCATACTGCCTTAGGGATTGGTCTCAGGTGTGTGCTGTTCTCCAGATGTTATCTTAGCGCTGGTTGGCAGAAGACAAAAATATTTCAAGAGGAAAGCAAATAATGAAGCAGTTTAGACAACAATCATGCTAGTGCCCTTACTTGGTCCCTAGCCCTGTTCTTGCCTTTGATTACAAAGAGCATAGAAGTAAGATGGCTGTTGTCTTGGCTGTTGCAGTAGTAACTCACCTGGAAGTGTCCAATAATAAATATATGAAACTCCACAGGTAGAATTTGAGGGCCAAAACTTGTAGATGTGGATTTCACAGGAACATCACGTGGTCTATTGATAAATAAAGGAGAAATATGATTACACAAAATGGACGTTGTGTTACTCTGTGCATCATGGGTTCTCCTCTCTTTGCTGCCCCAGGTAGCTGGGCATTCTGGGTAGTTCTGCAGGACATGTTTTTGAAATTATTCCCTGTGCTCTTAACTACCTTATTTTTATTATTATTGGAAATAACAGGTCAAGTGAAGGCAAACATGTACCTGGAATCTTGAATTTTGCATTTGACAACCACTGCTATTAGAGAAATCACCCAGGATTAAGGTTCTCAGAGAACGTATGACACCTCTAAAACTACATGAGCAAAAGTAAACACTCTGTTGTTCATCTTCTCATATTATAACAGTATTTATTATTTGTGAGCATGTTCACCGTCAAGCAGGAACTGGGTAGAGCATGCCTTTGTCATCAGCCAGATGGTTACATGGAGGTTTCAATATAACTAAGCACTAAAAAGGCTAAACTTTGATCTCTAATCTTCAGGGGAAGAACTTTAGCTGCAAAACTATGTATAAATATATCTTCTATTACCATTGTTGGAACAAATGTAAATACTGTTCTAGCAGGTGCAGTTTCAGAAAAATAGTCATTGTCTCTGTAAGCTTGGTAACCAACTCTCATGCCCTGATACAGGTACCAAACTGGGACTGTGAATGGGAGATGGCTTCAGAAAGTTCTAAACTAAGCGTTCCTTGTATGTTTGTGTTAAAATGTGATGCAAGTGATACATTTAGATACATTAGATCTTAGATACATTTTTTTTTTTTTTCAGGTAGGTTCTTGGAAGAAAGGGAATAAAATGGTGGAGGTTTTTAGATGATCACACCTGAATTCTGTTTGATCTTAGTAAATATGAGGATTATTACAAATGTTTACTAATTAACTGTCAGAAACTGTCAGAAAACACCATGAAGCAGCAGGGTAAAACCACCACACATGGATGGTGACTCAACTGCTTCCCTGGGCAGCCTGTTCCAATGCTTCACAACCCTTTTAGTGAAGAAATGTTTCCTAATATCCAACCTAAACCTCCCCTGGCGCAACTTGAGGGCGTTTCCTTTTGTCCTATTGCTTGATGCTTGAGAGAAGAGAAATGGACAGAAAGTAAAATCTGTGCAAACCACTCATGTTTTGAGCACTGCTGGTTGCAGAGGAAGATTAAAAGACAGTGCTTGGTTCACTGGTCATTCTTGTTACATTTAATTATCTATACTGGTGTACAGTATGCTAGCTGAGATAGAAATAAACATCATTTCATGAAAAGATGAGCAGCTCTTTTGATAGACAAATTTTGCAAATGCAATAGGGTCAAGTGTACAACTATTTTGAAGTTGTTTGTGTTAGAAAACTTTAACTTCAATTGTGATGTGTTACTCAATCAAACTCTGACCTACATACCATAAGACTGGTAACTCAACATTTGATTAGATTTTAATTTTACCAAATATGTCTATTTCAATTCTGCAAGCTTCAGCTGTTCATTCTCTAATTAACGTTTTGGTTCCTATTTATGTCATGTAGCAGGGCTTCTTTCTAGTAGTACTCTGCATTTTCTCTTGAACAACTTTTCAAGCATTCAAGTAATACCAGTTGCTATTGTATACAATGATATTCAAAGATCTGTGTGATATTGGTTTGATTATTGAGTACCATGAGAAAGAAGAACATTAGAAACAAACTTTGCTATTTGCTACTGCTACGAAAGCAGTAAGTTCTTATAATACTGTAAGACCAGGACCCTACAATACTAACTCACATAAAACCCATAGATGAAAGAGATTATTCTCCACCCCAGAGAGTTTACAGTCTATTTGTCCAATATCAAAATCATGATAGATGCGAGATAATGCTCAGCATAATGGGCCATGTCATCAGTGCTCTGAGAGGTTAGTGGTTATCATGATTCCCATTGGAAATTTTTCACAAACAATTTAAAANGGGGGCTGGGTATTACAGGAATTTCTTCCTGAGTGTGAGACATCATGCCAAAAAGCATGAAGGTATTAGAAAGTTTAACATACAAGTGATCAAAGCTGACATCAGAGATGGACAGTATATGGAGCTTACCTTGATCTATGCATCAGGATAGTTCAGGAACTGCCCTAATGATGATAATATTTTATGTTTGAGGAAAGTGAGCAGATGTGCATAGCCAGAATTGAAGAAACTGAATAAAGACAATCTCAATACATTCAGCCTCTAATGACTTGCATTACAAGAGTTCTTAGGTTTAAACACTGACAGTTTTAGCAGAAGGTCTGTCAAAGCCAGGCATCTCTTAAGGAATCATAGACCAGATTTATGTTTAGTTTTCCACGTCTCTGCAATGCAAGTTTTGTGTCCTTACTATTTAAATCAGAAAGCGGAGTTGTCCTTTCCTTTAGTCAGTTTGGTTATGAAAACAATGAGGAAAACCAAAACTTCAATAGTGATATTGAAGAACAAATTTTAGAGAATATACATGAGAAAACAAACAAGTTCTGTCTTCTATCTCCTCTCCAACTTTCTTGTATTTCCTGGACTATTTCCACACATATGATCCAACTACTCTGAAGAATATTGGAAGTTCTTGAATTCTGTAGACAACCTCCTTTCATATGTGACTTAGCAGCAGTGCAATGCCACATGGTACCAATCAGTGCCTGTTTCCAAATTCTGTGGAGGTGACAACTCATGAGGAGATCAGACAGCCCTCTAATATATCACTAACTCTTATTTTCAGGAACTTTTAAAGTTGTTTCCTCAAATATCATTACAATTTCCCCAAGCTAAGAAGCGAAAGGCAGCAACTCTTTCCATATGCCAGCTTTTTAATAATCAATTAAGATAACAAGAGTTCTGCCATCTGCACCTGATCCAGTGACAGAAAAGCACTCCCAGAGGGGAAGTATCTTCAGTTTACAATCACCTGAATCACAAATACTAAAGAATGTGAACAGAGGAATCAAAGGGAATGAAAGAACAAGCAAGGTAAAGTCCCAGATGGAGGAAGAAGATCCTGCTGGATCTTCTCTTGTCTAGCAGGAAAACATTCAAACTGAGGTGTTTCACCAGAGAACAATAAATCTTCAAACTTTTGATAATGGTTAAAAAGTAACTTCAGACAGAATAAAAGTCCTCATTTACAAAGGTTGCCCATTCAGCAATCAAATTCAGTTTTTCAAATTTGATGTCAAAGTTAAAGAGAACCCTACAGCTCCCATTTTTCACCTAGATACATTGGTCTCATAAATTTCCAGAAAAATTGCCATCTTTGTCCTGATAGTACACACTAAAGTGTTACTGATCCTCTAGCATGTAGTCTCAGTCCTGTCTGATAGACACTCATAGTGTATATATTGCTAGACCAAGGTGTTTCTCACAAATTAGAGCATGCAAGCAAAAATACAGGAATAAGTACAACTTTTAACTTTTTTTTTTTTTAACAACCATTGCTCTTCAGAATCTGTTTTCTAATTGATGGTTCTTTACACTTAAAAAAAAAAAAATCACACACAGAGATACAGATGTTTTCTGAGAAACCTTGTTGTGACAGTTCAGTTCATTGCCCTTATTTGCCTTTTGACCCTATATTACTAGAAAAAAAGTTATGCATCTTAATTTTGCATGGACAATCAAGATGTTAGAGCTGAGAAAGCACCATTACAGCCAAAGTATCTGAATTAGACATCTTCCCTCCAGTGGATTCTGCTGCATCTAACTGCAGCAGAATGACAGAGCAGGCAGCAAAAGGAGGTAACTGCTGGATGGCCACAGTGAGTTAAATTTGCTACAGCTGTGTCCCAAGTAGGTAAAGGAACAGACTACTTTGGAGAGTGAGAGGGATGAGGGAGAACTAAAGACACAAGTAGACACTGTGTAACAGTGGTTTGTGAGCAGCCTGTGTGTTTTAGAGGTTGATGTAGTTTGCTACCATAGACAGAGGACATTCCTTTTATTCAGTGCCAAGGAACATGCCTAATCTTATTGAATTTATTAATATAGCATATATGTATTAAATGCCCTTCCATGCCCTGCTGCATGGATGTAGTAGAATAGGAAAAAAATAATAATAATAACTTCCCAAACAAAACCCACCTGTAAACAACTTTTAGCAGAATTAACTAGCACTATAAAAACATATTTTTCACATTATCCACTTCTCTCCCAAAAGCACAGAAAACCATCAGAACTATCAAAAATCCATCTTGAAAACTTTCTAAACAGGACACAACCATAAAGTTGTACATTACTGAGATATCAGGAGTGGCAACCGGGCTTCATGCAGTAACGACTGTTCACAGTGCTGTTGCTTTAGTGCTCTTGATGCTTTTTAGCGAACAAATGCAGGATGATGAAAGGTCTTGTTTCAATTCCAGAATGCTTTAAGGCTTTGATGTATGCAAGGTCAATGCAGAGCTAGCACACTAGGGCTAGATCTTAATTCATAATTGATTTATATTTTGTACTTTTTCCTTATACCATTGTGTTCTGGCTGACAAGCTGTAGCTTCTGAATCCTCTTTTAAAACAAGGCAAATGTCCTTCACCTCAAATAATTATGGTATATTGTGTTATACTGTAGAAGGAGAAAAGGCCTCCTAGATGTCAAGCTTTTGTAAGAAGTTGCCTGCATACTGAGATACATAGCTCCTAATTTCCAGAGTGACAAAAATAAGATAGATAGATGGTCAAAACAACTTAAAGGTATAGATACCTTAAGAGAAATTGCAGCCAGATAAAATGTGGAGCCTTATTATGTCTTCTAAAAAGTTATGGCTATAAAATATTCACAGCCCTTCTCTAGCCAGCTGCATTAAGGACAGAAAAAAAGATAGCTTGGAGAAAAAAAAAAAAAAAAAGAGCAGCAGCAAACAGCAGGTATTCAACATATTTTAAAAAAAAAATTATTTCTCCTCGGAAAGGCCACATACATTTGCAAAATCTGTTGTAACACAAAGCAAGCACAGGCAATGAATAAAGGTCATTCTGACGTTTTTAACTTTTGCCAGTGTTCAGATAATATTGACTGGTCATTATCATCTCCTCTGTCAGCCTTCAAATAAGAGTGCTCTAAAATGAGCAAACTGTTCAAGATACCTGCATTTTCCTGATGGATCTTAATAAAGCTCCATAAATTAGGATTAAAGTCATATGGCTTTGCTACTTTTACTTTGCCTTAGAGACAAATTCACTGATGGCAACACACACATAGTCTATCTCCAATAGGATCCGGTGCCAGCTAGTAGCAACAAGATCTCCAGTAAAGCCTGCACTAAAGAATTTATGGCATAAGCCTGCTCATTAGAAGAAAAATTCCCCATTTCTGTGAAATTCTGTTTCAGCCCTAAACTGCACACAGGTTCATAACCTTTAATTTTTAATTTTATCCCACCTACCATTCAAACTACAAAGTCTAACAGTGTCTAATTAAAAATGTATTTTTATCTGAGAAGATATAGACTGAGTGTTAAGACAAAGGTCTGAATAGCAGAGTGCTGCATTTAAAANAAAAAAAAAAAAAAAAGAGCAGCAGCAAACAGCAGGTATTCAACATATTTTAAAAAAAAAATTATTTCTCCTCGGAAAGGCCACATACATTTGCAAAATCTGTTGTAACACAAAGCAAGCACAGGCAATGAATAAAGGTCATTCTGACGTTTTTAACTTTTGCCAGTGTTCAGATAATATTGACTGGTCATTATCATCTCCTCTGTCAGCCTTCAAATAAGAGTGCTCTAAAATGAGCAAACTGTTCAAGATACCTGCATTTTCCTGATGGATCTTAATAAAGCTCCATAAATTAGGATTAAAGTCATATGGCTTTGCTACTTTTACTTTGCCTTAGAGACAAATTCACTGATGGCAACACACACATAGTCTATCTCCAATAGGATCCGGTGCCAGCTAGTAGCAACAAGATCTCCAGTAAAGCCTGCACTAAAGAATTTATGGCATAAGCCTGCTCATTAGAAGAAAAATTCCCCATTTCTGTGAAATTCTGTTTCAGCCCTAAACTGCACACAGGTTCATAACCTTTAATTTTTAATTTTATCCCACCTACCATTCAAACTACAAAGTCTAACAGTGTCTAATTAAAAATGTATTTTTATCTGAGAAGATATAGACTGAGTGTTAAGACAAAGGTCTGAATAGCAGAGTGCTGCATTTAAAAATAAAAGAATAAATAATAAAAAAAAGACCAGTTTTCCAGAAAGTGACCTTTATTAAAACTCAGCTAAATTCTTTCCTGTGAGGCTTAAATGTTTTTTGTTTTGTTTTGTCGTTGTTGTTTTGTTTGTTTGTTTTATGTAAAGTGAAATTCTTTCAGCAGATTTACAGGCAGATGTCACATATCCATGTTCAGGCAGCATCAGCATGATTCTATGTATTGAAGCAGCGGCCCAGAAGATTATTTATTTTCCTTTACTTATTGCCACAATACAAAAAAGAGAGTCCCCAAGTTCAGGATAGGATATTGTAACAGAATATTGACAGGTGTTTTTTCCCCTGACAATTTTATCCTTTGGAATAGCTTGAGAAATGACAAATAGTTAATCTATTTTATTTTCCAGAGAGACAACAAACACTGAATCTCAATTTACTTATTCATTCGAATTTATTTTTTTCTTCTAGTTCACTGTAGAACTTTTATTGGTGGTAGCTTAATCTTCCACCTTTTTATGACCAATGACCACTAGTAGTGTAAACGTATTAAATAAATCATCTTCTTGTTTAGACCCATTCAGAACTCTGGAGCAAAAAGCTTTAGGATGAT
>VXAA01000167.1:653770-719519 GCA_013399115.1 Anseranas semipalmata | reverse complement strand
ACCATTAAGATCATATATTTTCCAATGAAGGACCAGGAACCATAGGATGAAAAGAGAAGAGGAGGGGTGAGCATAATACCAGGATAAGAGGTAGAAACTAAGAGTGTGTATAACAACTTTAATTGCATTTTATTGTTCTTTTTTGTTTTTCATTTTTGGTTTGGAGATTTTTTTCTTTTTCTTTTTCTCTTTTTTTTTTTGGAGGGGGGGTAGTGGGTAGATCTAGACTGATAAGGACTCTTTAATTAGACTGCTAAGATTTCATTTCTACTGACAATAAATTCTTGCTTTGTAGGTGTGCTTCTGCTTTGCCCATGAACAAGATTTTGAGAGTAATGTTGTACGTAAAGGCTCCTTTTGAAGCAATATACTTCTATTCAGATGATGCAACTTAGTTCTAGGAAGTGTTAGAAGAGCCTCTGTCTCAAGCTTTCTAAGCTGACACACAACATGGAAGTACATAATTAATCATATCATAGCAACACATTTGATTCTACCTCATTGACAGATACAAAGTAGGCACTTCTATGAGTAACTGCCAATTCCATCTGCCTTCAAAATTAGAGCCCTTTAAAAAAGTAACAGTTTAACAGAGATTATGTAATGGGCTAAAAGGTGTCAAGAGGTATATACTGATAAAATATTCACCAGTATATGTACAAGGAAAAACTCTACAAAGCACTCAGATCTTGTCTGAATGGTGCTGTCTGAATATATATATATATATACACATATATTCTCCAATCTCCCCAAACGGGGAAAATAAAGTACACTTTTGACATAAATCTCTTTCATTATTCTTTGAGAGCATTGCAAAAATGCTGAGTGAGGTTTGTTTCTGACTGGAATGAGTTCAGTATCTCGTAATCAGACCCATGGAGCTCATTGTAGTATCTAATGATCAGCAAGCCAGCCTTCGAATGACTTTGGCTTTATAAAATGAAGAAGCATTGCATTATTCGGATATGACTGGAACAAAGGTCCTGAACAACCCTTAATGTGCAGTAAGTGACAGGTCAGATCTTTTTTTGGAAGAAAAGAATTTCCATACCAATCGTTCCATTGTGCAAGAATGGGAACAGAGTGCAAGACAATTCCATTTCTGCTCCTCCTGAAGAAAAAAAAAATAAAAAAAGTTATTTTTAGCATGATTTCTGTTTCATGAATTGTGTTTAGTTGAATTGAAATGTGAATCCTGCAAGCCTCTAACCCCCATAATGAATTTAAACACACAGTAAAATTAAGTTAAGGAATTAGCCTGAAGCTCAAGAAGCCAGACACCCAGCTGGACACTCTACTTACTTTCTTTATCAGTAGGAAGCATATTCTTAGTCTTCATCAAAATCCCCAGTGATGTCTTTTGCAGAGTGCCCAGAAAAATCAGCACATCTAAGGAAGAGAAACAGTCTAGAGATTTAGCCACCTGCTAATTTTTAATAGAAAAATGTTTTCTGAAAGTCTCTGCTCTGAATACAGCAAAGGCAGTAACACACAGAGAGAAACATTCTTACAAGTGAGAGCAGACCTACTATTTAAATCATATACCTTTATATTTGACAGGCAAAAAAAAAAGATAAGTCATTATTTTGTGTGTGCATGTGTGTATGCATACAACTTCTTTTGCCTGGACTACTGTGACTCTCAAAGTGCATGTTCAGTAAAACATTTGTTTGAATTAACATTTGTACATTGAAAAGTTAGAGCACTCTCGTGTAAAATGAAAATAGACATATCCTCTCAAAAAAAAAAAAAAAAATCCCTGAGGACTGTTAGTAATCAAATTGTTTTATCTCCTCTAAAGTCCATCAATGCAATCTCAGTATCAGACTTCAGTCCTGAAGTACATCATTAAAACCCTTAAAATATTTCATTTCTAATAGATTAAAATAATATGTTCTGGGCATTCTATTACTATATGGGATGCAGCAAGTGTAAAAGCACACATAATAGTTGGTATGTTTGCTTTGTTTGCAACTTGTTTGCAAGCTTATCTCAAGATGGTGTCAATGGTAAATACTCTACAAAAAAAACCAAATATGCTGTCCTTAATCAAAAGTGGGTAAGAGTGCTCAATGATCAAAAAGTAATTCTGAGGTTGACAGCTGTCACTTGGCAGTGGGCAACTCTGAGAGTTGTATGTTACCCCCAATTTGTGTTTCTGACCCCTTAGCTGAGAGAAGACTAAACCCATCCATTTGCAGTTCCACCCATCTTACACGTTTCTGTTTTTTAAACAAAGGAGCTGGTACCTTATCTTTCACTTCTTTACATACCTGTACATCAGATAGTCTTCAGTCTAGTGCGGGCCTATATAAGTTGCCTATGCATGACTTTTAGAGCAAAGTATTTGTCTCCTCAGCACCTGAGATGCACTAAGCACTGTTTGACCTGCCCCAGCCTAAGAAGCAACGTGGTGTCCCAGTCAAGAAACCCTCTAATGAGATGATATACACATCTAACTACAGTTGGCCTGGCAAAATATGTGGTTTCCCTGGGTACAGTGGAAGGTACAGTAGGTACACATGAGGTGAGAGGAGGTAAAAGGGAGTGGATTCTGTTGCACCAGGAAAGGAGAAAGCAGTGGATGTTGAATAAGCACTAAGGAAAGGAGAGAAACACTGAAGAATCTTATGAGAAAAAGAAGAGCAGTACTGAAAAGGAGAGGAGGGACATACATAATGGGACATACATAATGGGTGTGGGGCATACCCATATTACATGGGTAATATATTGTGGGAATACAGACACTGCTGCAGAAACGGACTAGGCCAACCCTGCTTGTTGTCTGCTTTGTTCTTCACAAAGAGAAAGAAATAACTTTACTTTGCTGCTTTTTCAAATTGCAAACAGGAAAAAAAAAAAAAAAAGAAAGAAATATTTCCAAAAGTTTTGGGGCCTCAGGCCTAACTTGTATAAATATTAGCACCTCTAATTAGCACCATTTTAGAACCTCTGTTCTAAAGTGTCAGGTGAAGGAGATAGGGAGCTCAAACTGTGGTTTCAATATTTAATCTCTGGTCCTACTTATACCACACAGATTAAATACCCTTTATTTAAAAACTTCAAAATTCCCAAGGTTCAGTAAGAAGATGACGGCATATATGTGATAAAATACTGCTCTTTGGCCTCCTGCAAATAGGAAACAGGAAAATATAGCCTCTGGAAAATTTGAGAAGGACAGAAGCTCTTAAACAGCTCGAAGGACTGTGAGCCTTATTGTTCATATTTCAGATTGCACAAGAGCAGAGCACTGGTGCAGCTAAGCCTTCCCTCTGATACATAATCAGTAGGTACAGGTACTGGGATTTCCCTTTGCCTCTGAGCTGTCTACAGCATTACAAGTAGTGATTAAAAGCTAATGAAATGAAAGCTTGCTTTTGTTGACAATTTTTTTACTTAAATCCAGAACAGACTTGGAGTAAGGTATACAGGTTACTTAAATCTCTTCATTTTACCCCTTAGAAGAAGCTAGGAAAAGAGAGTTTCCACAAATCATGTGTCCTTGGAAGAGGAAGCAGTGTGGCAAAACTCCTTCTGTTTCTTTACACTCAGGAAGGGCACAGTGGGCTGGCTCTTAAATGTCAGCAGTATTAGAAAACAGCAGTGTGCCCTTGTTTCCTGATAAAGAATCAGCTTAGCCAGCACAGGACTTCATGTCCAGGCAGCAAGGGCAACACGTGCTTTTCTGAGAAGTTTGTACAAATACCACTGCTGATACATAAACATTGTGTGTGTTTGAAAATGATCAGTTATAATTTGTCAGACCATTCGTGTCTCTTGTATAAGCTTTGAACCTCAATGCAAAATTAATGGTGCCTTGGCTACCTACCTCCTACACTGGTCCACTGTTGATAAAACTTACCTATGAACATCTTGTACATGCGTATGCTACTTTTGTAATATATTCATAAAAACACCTTTATAACTGATACTCATGATACAGTCTCCTGATTTGGCATGTCTTAGAGTAGAACATTGTAGATGGTTAACACATATGTGCCTTGAATAATATATTGTTGAATGAGATTGCTGACCTTCTCAGTCCTACCCATCATGATTCATTTTCTTGAATTTCCAAACAATCCAACAAAACGATTCAATTATTTCAGCTTTTTTTTTTAAAGAAGGTGTTTCATGAAAAACAAAATTTAGCAAAAAATGACAAAGTTTTAAATTAACTGAAGAAACTTTATTTCAGGAATCCAATAAAACTTGCAATTTAGTGGCACATATTTTCTTACCATTTATAGAACTTTTCCAAACTGAGTCTTCACTTTATATTATAAATAGAGTACAATTTATCAAGTCTGGCTTTATATTCTTCTGTAATTATACTGGCTGTAGAAGAAAGTCCCATTTAAAAAAAAAAAAAAATCCCCATTATTTTCTCCAAACTTAGTTGATACAGACTTTATATGAACTCCAGGAAAAAATATGACAGAATAGAATCAGAAAGTAACATTTTGATCAATTTCTCTTCTCTCTGGTTTTATAATCTTTGTCTATGTTTCAAACAGAAAAGATACATTATTAAAACCCACAGTTTATGCAGAAGTATGTAACAGTCAAATTCCAATTATATTTTAATGCAAACCCAGTTTTGCTTTGTAACACAAACACAAGGAGGATTTAGGGACACAGTTTCTCCCCACCAGCACTACAAACAGATACCCTCACTGACAACACCCTTGTTTGCAAAAGAGCTGCAAGACTTCTGATCCCCAGATTAAGACTGCATAAGTAAATCATTTTTTCTCGTTTCCCACAAAAATGTTTCTCCATACCCCTCCTATATTTCCATTTCATGCATAGAAATACATGCACTAGCCAAAAATGTTCAAAGTGAGAATACATAGGTATGGCCGCAAATGTACTTTTCCTACTTGTATTGCAACAGTGAGCCTTTTGAAGACCACTTACTGAAATAGGTGGCAGTAAGGAAGATGAAAAACTTCTTTGAACTCTAAACCAGACAGTGTTTGCCTTCTAGTCTCATCTAAGAAAGAATTAGACCCTTCCATTTCTCTAGGATTAGACATTTTGAATTGCATTTAATTTTTCTGAAGAGTAGATAAATGGGAGAACAAATTAATAAGGATAATTTTATGTCTTGAATGTTCTCATTCATAGACTCCATTAAAAATTATGGTGAAGACTTTTCAAATCAAACACCCTTGTCAAAGGTAGCTCTAACAGCATCAAAAGAAGTCATCAAGAGCAGCAGAAATCACAATCTATGACTCATCCTGAGTAAGAAAGTCCTGCATTTTTGTAATAGTTTGGTTCCCATTAACAGTCTATATTTATTTCTCAATTATATTCATTAAAACAGGTAAGTTGGGGTTAAAGCAACAGTTCTTTCTAACAACTCATTCATATTCAGGTAAAGATACCACTATGCAGCAACTCTTCCTACTTCTCATGGAAAAATGAAATAATGACCTTCTTTTCCTCACCTCTTAACCCCTATAGACAAGAAGACTGTAGGGGTCAAAATAAAGAACTGAAATTGGGTTTGGAATGGTGAAGAATGACAGCTGCCCACCCCGCTTCTGCCAGGAGATGAAAATGTGCAAGACAGAGACAAAGACCTATATTATAAACAGCATTGGGAGATGATCCCCAAGGGAGTTAAATTGACAAAGTTATGACCTAACTAAAGAACATATCCTACATGTCATTCTTCCTGCATGTCTAGAACAAAATACTTCTTTCTATAATCTCAGTATTAAGACTGGAGGCAAGATATAGTATTATACTAACACCATGTCATGACTCTAAGGTATATAAGACCAAAAGACAGTTCCTGAGGCTGCCTTGCATTTGCTACATTTCAAAAACAAGATCTATAAGACCAAAAGACAGTTCCTGAGGCTGCCTTGCATTTGCTACATTTCAAAAACAAGATCTATCTGAACTTTGCAAAAACTACAATGTTGTCTGTTTTGTATTAGCATCACAAATTTTAATGAAGTAGTGTTAAACTACCTCTTTTCATGTTAAGCCATGTGGAAATGTTATGCCATGGCTGTCATTACCAAGTGACTTTCTTTAGTAAATCAGATATTAAAGATTTCCAGTGAAATGAAGATATACAGGGAAGCTGTATTTCCACAGTCAACATAATCCAATGTAATTAACATTGCAGACAAAAGGAGTTCTACTTCCCATGCCTATCTCTCTTCTTCTTTAGTTCAGTAAAAATATTTGTGCAGCTGCGATGTGAACCCCATAAGATCCAGCTCATACTAACCCTGGAAGAAAAGGTTCCAGAAATGATAAAGTCACTGATACTAGTTGACAGACCACTCCTTTTAACAGTAGGCAAATGTAAGTATGCCAAGCCCATCAAGTGCAGTTAGTGTAACCACACTGCTAAATTAAGGTAAACCTTCTATAGTGTGGACTCTACCATGTAACTCATCATTAAATCTGTAATATTTGTCAGTAACTAACTTGTTTCATTAACACTGTACAGTCACAGTAAGTAATGCAGATTGAGTGGGACTTTTCACTGTTCTCACTTCTCCAAATCTGAAAATTTCTATGAATATTTTTTTCAGCACCAGCACAATTAATGCAAAGATTCTGAAAGGATGTTCAGGTATTTTCTCCCTGAGAACTGTTGGATATGTTGTAAAAAATGCACAAAAATCAATGAATTGTGAAAGGTTTACACTATTTTTAACAGTAAAGTGAACTCAGGAATAGCTTTGACTAATCAATGGAATTGAAAATTAGATGTCATACATAATTTCTTTGCTTAAAAAAAAAAAAAAGGCTGCCAACCAACTGTAGAGTAATCATTAGTTTATAATCTCTAATCTTGCTAATTCAGATTCCAACTGCCCAATAAATGAGGATGTCATTAAATGTCAACATGAACCTCCTATGTGATTTTCATCATGTCTGGCATGAAATTAAAATAGAAACTGTCCATACTAAGCCCCGTACTTAAGGGACATTTCTTATTTCAAAAAATGAGGTGCTATATTCTCTTCCCACTATATATCAATTATGAAACTTCAGAAATAGTAGGTTACATTTTAAAATCTATTATTAAGGGATTTTATCCTGTGGAGATTAAAACAAAATGAAAACCACTTTTAAGTATGAGGAAGAATTCTATATTATCACACCAGCAGAGTTATCCTTGCCAACACCAAAATGAATGCTGTAGAGTTAGGTATCTGGGTTTGTAATGCCAGAAAAGACTAGGTGAGGACTCACCTGTATGAGGAAAGGTGGAAGACTTCATTGGTTATCTAAATAAGGGTGGAGTCACACTGTGGATACCTACTATAGAGAGAAGGATAGGTCTGAAGCCAGCTAGGCAAAATTTGAAAGAAAATCTCTATCACAATGTTCTTGGAGTTTACACAGTATGATCCGTAAGACTAGGCACAAGGGCAAAGTCTGGTGTTTAGCTCATAAAATATTACAGAAGTAGATTTAGTAGAAGTTGGAGAAGATTCTGCAATAGTAGAGAGATTTCCTAGGAAACAGAGACACCAAAAGGATGGGTTATCATCCCTGCCAAAGAGCATATGTAGGCAAAAAAATACTGGAAACGTGATGGAAGACCCAACGTGGAGTATCAGATATGATGTCATGGGTATGATCCTTCACTCATGAAGCCTCTGAGCTTCCAAATATCAAAAGCTGGAACAGGGACTGCCTTAGTCTTCCATTCTTTCCTTAAATTTAAACTAGTCACAACCAGAAACAGGTTACCTTGACAGACTTCTCACTTCACCAAAGTAAACATCCTTATGTTTCACTACATTTTTTCCATATTGTTTTTAATAGAAACTCATTTGACCATCAGAGAATTAAATTAATCTTGGACTCAAAGTCATACATCTTTTCTGCCTGGTTTGTTCAGCAGGATGTATAATCAAAGTGGTTGTATCAGGAATACCTTGCTATTTTGTCAAGGATCCAGCATGGTAATAAGAGAAACCAATAGTTACTTATGTAAATATAATGCAGATGGTTCCCCATTGATGAATAACATCTTTCAGAGAATAATGAGTTTGTCTGGTGCCAATTAATGTTCAGCACATGCTGTTCCCTTTGTCAAAATTTCATGTACTCCAGAGGGAACTGAATGAAAGTTATCTTATGGTAGGGGATCATTGTATGGGCACAAAAACATGTACACAGTATCCATATGGATCACATATACTGCTTTGTGAAGTCTATGCTTAATTCTGCCTTACAGACATATAAAACCAAATCCACTGTGTGAGTATAGTGGAGAGGTCACTAGTAAAGCATTTCTCTATTAAAATCAGCATAGTTTGTCATATTTCACTTGGGTGGTTTTAGTTTGTTTGTTTGTTGTTTGTTGTTGGTAATTTTTTTTAAGAATATTGATTTGAAAGATGCAAAAGCCTATATTCTATGCATCTTCCAGGGGATTAAAGTGCAAGCATGCATCCATGTATAAACTGGAAGTGGATATCTATGACCTTATAAAAATCCTCATTGACTCAACTTCTTTAATGTTCATTAATTTTATTATGATAAACACTTAAGTTCTCAAAAGAAGCTCATATAGCTAAACCCAACCAAGTGTTGCAAGAGACCTGCAAAAACCCCTTTCTCTGTCCCCTTTCTAAAGGAGTGTCTCTGCCATTAGCAAGTATACAAAAGGTGTTATGGAGACCTGCTAATCCCAGGAACCTTTTTAAGGTAAACTTGCCTCTGAATTTTCCTTTTATAAATTTGTTTTAATGTTAATCTAGGTTCAAAGTGTTTTTTTATTTTAATTGTAAAATGTACAATATCTTTGACTAGCTATTTTTCATTATGATCCTATTATACAAAAATCAGGGTGGCACATATATAATGTCTTGTTTGCAGATAAGAAAACTTATTATTTACCCCTTGTCTCAGATAAAATTATTCTTCAAAGTACATTTGTCTTTTGGGGTTTCACATAAATCATATGCCCCATAGTAATAGCTGGGAGAGAAAAAAAAAATCAAGTTGCAAATGGCAACATTAGTGTGTTTTAGTACCTAAAATATTGCTTTATGTGAAGTTGTGCTAGTTAAACTGGGTATTCCAGGCTCTGGTATACCACCTCAGGTTCTGCAGCTGGTAACCTAGGCCACGTTAACCAAACCTAAAGGGTAGCATAGGACACATCAACAAAAGTGTTTTAGTTCAAACAAAGAGTGCACTTCTGATAAAAATCTCCCAGTCACCTGGGCATTGATCACATACTGGATCTTTCTGTGTCTGAGAGTTTAAGTTGGAATTTTCTGGGTGACATTGAACTGAAACATGTGATCCAGGAACATATTTAATGCACACTAGTTACCAGTGGGCATTCAGTCCAATGGAGCAGGCTAGAGTGAGCCTGAAGTTTAAAAAAGCATGAAATTCATATGTGCAACAGCAGTTCCTCATCACTGTTTCATTCTGCACATCTGCTCCCATTGGTTTGCACTGCTTGTTAATTTAGACATAGGATTAAAATCCCTACATTGTACAGAGAGCTTTTAAATTCAGCAGATCGAAATGTCCTTTTTTAAGAATGCACATTTCTCTTCACTTTTTAAGCAAATGGTATTTATATTATTTTAAAGTAAACCTTAGTTCACAAGAGACTATATCTGATGATCTTGGCTTGATAGTAGAGTTTCTTCACAAAGTTTGTTACTTTAACAAGTGTTAAATTTAGGTTCTTCCCCTAGATATAAATTTGTAATATTAACTATCAGAGTTCAGAAGTTAAATTGACATTAATATTAAAAAATATTACAGATTAACTTAGTAAAGTATTAGTGTGGGGAAGGTGGTTTTATTTTTCAATCTTACTCTTTTTTTTTTTTTTTTAATGTTGCTGGAAAGTGGCAAAAATACTGGAACATTTTAGACTTTACACAGCATTTTCCTATGCCAAAAAAAAAAATTTACAGTATCAATTTATTCCTCTTCAACATGAACATGAGGAAAAACCTTTAGAGTTGGAGAAAGCAGGATGCAACATCACTTAGGAGACTCATAGTCAAATAGCAGACAAGGTCTGGGAACGTATACTAAATGATGGAGTCTAACCTACTCTACAGAATGAAGTTTGCCACTGTCTTCCCACTATGACTCCAAATGTCATCCTCATCTAAACAAATAAATATAGTTTTAAAGAATAGGCATTCCCGTCCTCCATCCCTGCAGAATAAAAATGACTTTCACTAGAAAATTTCCAGCTACTGCATTGAATTACAAGCAAAAATCAGCCTACTTTCACTATAGGTCTCAAGTGCCAGCTTTGAGTCTGGCATTCGATTCACTGTGGATCAATGGGGAAAAAAAAGCAGGCTTTGCAGACTGAATTATAATCTAGGTCACAGAGTAGTTGTTGTCTTCCAAGAATGATGCTGTGGTGTATTATTTCTGAAGGAGGCAGTAATTGCAGGTTCTGATGGTCAATTGCTTTCCTGCATATTTAACATCTGTTAGCTCAATTTATAGAAATAGTCAGGTAAATAACTAGTCCAAGGGCAAAAACAACAAAAGAAGGAAGCAAACAAATTAAACACTTTAAATGCCATAAACTGCTTGTTTTGTCATTCTTCAGTTTAGTACACAATGCTGAAGCAAGTGTTGGACAAAGAAAGGCAAAGTAAAATCTTCCTAGACACAGTCTTTGGGATTTATTGTTGGGGTCTTTTTGGCTTTTTTTCTTTTGGATTTATTCTTGGTACACCATTCAGGGTACCCTTGGATGAACCTTGCCTTGGTCACCACCTTGAAGAAAACATTTTGTACCTTCTCATCCTCTGCACTTTTGTAGCTAGCAATGCTGCATAAACTTTATCGTCAGCTTCCCCGTCCCAAAGATGACTGCCCCATTTGGCCAGGCTATAGGACACCCTTGCAAGCCAGGAACCCAAACAAACCTATTTCCCACTACAGGAACGTCCTCAGAATTCCTGTGTTTTTATTGGCACTTTTTATAGAGGAAATATAGAAAGCCTATATTTTTAACTTTTATTTTGCCCTGGACCTCACACTGAAAGACTGTAACTTCTTTTGACTTTTAGGTCAGCACCAACTAACAGGGTCGAAGTTGAAGTGAAATTTGTTGCTCTGCCCTCACTGTTGTGTCAATACTAATGCCTTTGAAAAGAATGCAGAGTTTGGTTTTTGCTTGTTTTTGCTGACACAAGATTCTCTTGTTACTATTTTTTTGATGCTAAAGGTTTCTTTTTGCTCCATCACACATGGAGGAACAAGTTAATCCTCTTGACTCACTGTGGTGAGACATACTTTGCCTAGAAAAAAAAGTTACATGTGGCCCAGTACATAGAGACTTTGTCCAGCTGGGGTTACACTTAAATTCTCCATATTCAAGCACGCTGAGAGAAGGACCACACAGATGTCCAGTCACAAAGAGATCTGTTTTAATAGCAGCTGAGCTGCCCTTAGACTCTGTGGCTATAAACCAGTAAATAGTCCATAGCTCACAAACATCTACACTGTTTAAATATCAGCACAGTCCCAAGCACACCTTTGGCTCAACTACTACTCTTTCAAATTATGCTTGGGAGTCATTTGGATGTGTTGTACATATCGGGAGCTATTCCTAGAGATGTGTGAGTAGTATATTTGGGAAGGGGGAAAGTCTGGGCATGTAAGATATGAACAGCCTCGGAGCTGAAAAACAAACAAACAAACAAAAAAAAACGGTCACAGGTCTGCTTCATTTAGGAATAGTCAATAGGTTAACTTAATCAGATTTAAAACAGCCTGTTGGGCTGTTGATCTGTAAGATATTCACAATCCTTATCGCAATGAGGTGGATAAGGTCCCTAGAAAACTCAGCAGTGCTGACCCTGTTCATGATCCCTTCTAGAGGATGGGACCATGGAGAGCCAGAGCAGACAGCAGCTCCTAATAGCTGAAACTGGAAGACACAGGAGAAGAGCTTTGGCTGATGCAGTCAAGAAGAAATCTGGGTCACATCAAGAGTTCATGTCCTTTGTACAGAGAATTATACTAAACTAGACACCTCATGACACTTAGCGTCACACAACTGAGAGAGTACAGTCTGGCACTGTGGGTTTAGTAGGTGACAGTGAGGTTCTAACAGTAATATTTTACAAGAAACAGAAATTGCCCCCAAGAGGTGATGGCTTGTATCAAGAGTGGTTTTGTTTGCTGACACTTAGCAGAGAAGGTACATTTCTCAGCATAACAGAACTAAACTCAAATAATTTTTACATTACTGGTATAAGACAGTAGCTGGAACATTTTTAGTCCACTGGCTACTTTTGTTCTAATTCACATGAGACATTTACAAAGTCTCTGTAATAAAATGAAGCACCTTTTAGTCCATGCTACTATAATGAACTATATGTGTCTGTCAGCTGCATATACTTTATATGCAGTGGGATCCATTGTCACCTGCAGAAACATTAACTTTCTGATTTAAAATGCCTATAAGACCTTATCTGATTTAAAAGACCTATAAGCATTTAAAAACTGTGAGTAGACTTTTTAAATCAAAAACAGTACAACATGAAATAGTGTTAACATTTTAATAAAAAAGGTGTAATTGCTTTTCTCTGTTACTAGGGCGGGTTTCCAGCTGAGACACTCTGAAAATATGAAAACCCTTTTAGATCTATGGATGAATCTTACTTTATTCCCCTGCAGATTTGGGCATATAGATTAACTATAGTAGCATTTTGCCTAGTTGAAACAACCCAGTATTTCCTTTAGGGACATCTCCTTAGAAAATCCTCACACAATACAACGATCTTCAGTATTTGTTCGGTTTCAGTTCATTTCCAATCTATGAACAAATAAAAAAAAAAAAAAAAGAGGGGGCTCTAGTAGAAATAAAATGATCTCTAGCACATGAATCATGGCCATCAAAATGCCATGATACTAAATGAAGTACCCCTTACTCATGTTTCTCCTTCTGGGTCCAAAGGATATTTCAGCTTTGACTGTGCTCATATGTGCTCAGGAACTAGGCTCTGGGGCTCTTCAAAGGTAAAAGAGAAAGAAAAAACATGTCTCGAGCTACAAACTATTGATTTTTTTAAACTCAAAATAATCATCTCACATTTTCTAGCCTTATACATCTAGTCATCACATTTATTAGTGATTTATAATGTGTAGTCATAATAACAACTATGAAGAAGAGCTTCTTCAGTGTTCAGTAGTTACAGAGTGTGATACTAAATATATCTTATTCTTGTGTAAATTCCATCTTGGAGCTTTTTACAGTTGAACATCTTTCTTCCAAATAATATTCTAAAATGACAAACATACAAAAAGCTAAGACCACAAAATTCTATGTAGACACGTATGGATTTCAAAAGGAACATAATGAATTGTAATGCAGACACTTTTCTACACTACATGATTTGCAATTCCAGAACAAGATGATTTATTTATTGGCAAAGGTTTATCTAGCTTCACAAAAATAAATAAATAAATAAATAAATAAATAAAAGCAAGCTAACATTTAATTAAAGCAAATTATATCAACATTTCCTTTATAAATATGATTTATGTGTTCTTTTGGGATGCCTCCCTCTATTTGGGTTATAACTGTAAAGACAACCTTCCAACTCTCTGCCACTTTCTGCCAGGCAGGAGTTCCAAAGTGTTCATGAACATCCAGAGACTTCAAAGAGAAAATGTGCTTTGTATTTCATGCACATAATTAGAAATATGACAGAACATAATTGGCAAAGTGTAGCTGGTAATGTGTTTCCAGAAAGAACTTACGGGATAGTAGATTGGACACAGCAGATTGCCCTCTCCTTTAGTAAGCAATTTTTTTACTTGCTTTCACAAACTTTTCCAGTTCCATCTAAAAATTTGTGATGTTTCTTTAGACCGCTACTCTTACTTGAGGGTGAAAACAGAAGTTTCCTCTTCTGGTAGCAAGAAACTTTTCATCTCCATTCTAAGTTTAATTGTAGTTGCTCTTAAAACCACATTTCCTTCACTTACATTTCTTTTCTCCCCTTTGGTAGTAATCTGCCAGTGTTTTTATTCATACCAATCATATCTTACAGTTTATTTTCCTAGGCCCAGGAACCTGAACTCAGTCTTTCCTCATAGTGTAAGGGCTATACATTCCCCATTCATCTCTCCTCTATATCATCCTAGCTGGAATTCCTTCTTTTGGATAGGAATGATAGGATGGTCAGGGGTGGTCTGATTTGAACCCTACATAATGGCAATTTTCACTTCATATCTCTGACAGAAAAACTTCAACTTATAAATGCAAGAATTTCCGTTTCCTATGGATTTATTATACTCATAGAATCATAGAATCATAGAATCATTAGAATCATAGAATCACAGAATATCCCGAGTTGGAAGAGACCCACAAGGATCATTGAGTCCAACTCCCATGTTGCTCACAAGATTCCTGTGCTTTTGACCACTATATACAAAGCTGTCATCTGCAGTCATCTTCAGCTGGTAGGGGGCCTATAAAAATAATCTCTGCTGCAAGAAAAGGACTATATTCATTACCTAGCAGACATAGCAACAATAACTTTGTCCCAGTTCTGTTCCTACATATTACAGCTCTTCCTCCATATGATATCTTGGTGATATGTTTTGATGTTGGGTCCCAGCTTTGTGACGGGAACAGTTCTTACTACCATAAATCTGTTTCACTCACATATATCCTTAGCTTATACTGCAATGATCTGGAGACCAGCCTTTGACTTTCACCAAAAACTCCCACTCAAAACCAAAGAGATGGTTTTCCAATTCCAGGTAAAATTCTACGGCTTTTATTTTTAAGCATAAAAGTGAATGAAATCTGATAGCTGCAGCTATGCTTGTCAAATGGTTTAAAGTGCAAGGAATCAAAATCTAGAGCTAGACTGTGTATTAATCCCCCCCAGAAAAAGTGTTTGTCTTCAGGTGACTTGAGATCCTGCTCAAGATAAGGCAATGCAAAAATGTTGAGATGATAGACCTATAGATGAAGAGCATAACCCATTCTGAGACTTTATGAACTGTTTAACGGAAAATTATCCATAGTAAGTAGGGTCTTATTTTGAATCACCAGGACAGTAAGTCCCAAGTCTTTATGGAAATGCAAGGCACATAGTTAGGCAACTGGAAATCCCGAAAGGTACTCCAGAAGGAACATTTATTTCAAAACAGTGACACTGAATAAGCTGTGTTGGTTTTTACCTGTGTGCTAAAAAACATATTCAGGTAAATAAAAAAGGTTGCATTTCTGTTACAGAAATGAGAGAAAAATGAAAAAGAAAGGAATGATTCCTGGGGAAGAGCAGGCATCAGTTGTCATTTGCTGGCAGAAGTCCAGCCCTATCTTTTCTTTCTTCCACTAGAAAAGTTCCTGCAGAGCAAACAACAAAACACAATGCACCATGAAATCTCATCCCTGATTCTTCAGTTCTGAGATAACCTTAACTGAAGGTAGTCCTGCAAAAAAAACTGCTATAATTCATTAAGAGATATTAACTAGTAATGTCTGACAATGTGCCATGTTTCTGTGCATGTATATTTACAAAGGACTACCGCACAAAGACACCTAGGTGGAACCTAGCCATGTTAGTGGAAAAATTACTAATGGAGTTGAATGGATTATAGGTAGGTTTCCATGTATAATAATAATCTCTGACAAATCTAATGGCTTCATGAAGACAGCACAGCTCTGTGTGATTAAGGCAACAGTCAAGATGTCTCAGTTTGTACTGAACAGGAAGCAGTCAGGAAGAAATAAAGAGGAACAAAGATCCTCTTGGAAAGTAAAAGTAGTAGTCCTCTTCAAGTCTGATGGGTCAAAATAGTTTTCGAATGAAGTGGGAACCATTCCCTTTTTATAGCATGAACAAACCAAGACAAAGCACCCAATGCTGAAGTTTTAGCATCACTTTGGTAACTTGGCTCTTAAAATCTAGGCTCTTGGGACTGTACAGCCCCTACTGCCTTGAAAAACATCACAGTTAACAAGAACAGAGAAGAAGCAGGGTCACCTTTCCTAGCCGAGGTCCTAACAGGTGAAAAATTCCTGTATAAAAGGAGGGCCACACCGCTTGACCTCATCATCAGAAAGCATGTGTCTGCATCGCACAACACCGAAAGAAGTGCTAGTATAGGATCTTAGCTGAGGAAAAGTTTCACTCTCTGGGTGCAGTTAGGCGTTATTGCTTTGGGGAAACTGAGAGCGCTGCAGTGCTGCATTGCAGACACAATGTGTGTCATTAGTGTGAAACTGTGAAACAGGGAGAAACAGACAGTGGTCTGGGGACTAGGACCTCCTTAACCTTCCTGGGTTATCAGCACCTAAATTAAAATCATCTCCCCCACAACCCCAATGACTGGAATGAATCTAAATTCTAAGTGTGTGTATGTGCTTCTGTGTTTCTGGGATCTCTGGGGTTGTCTTTATGTATTTTTCTGTAGCTTTTTTTTTTAATTACATCTTGTCAGAAGATTCAGAAAATGAAAATTCCAAAGGGTTTCCTTTCCTGAACAAGTTCAGCTTAAAAGACAAGAAAAAAAAAAAAAATGAATAACCAAATGGCTTCTGTATCCTGCTGACAGTTTAACCCATGGAAATAATCTTGCTTCCAATTAAAACTGATGCTAATTATGATACATCAGATCCAGAATTTTTCCTTTGCTTTCTTGATCAAAAAACAAGGACAGGTAATTCCCCTTTCTACGATCATTCCTCTTCTTTTTAATTACTCCTGTCGACAGCAAGGATTGTCTCAGATCTCAGAGCCAGCACTGAAAGATTAAAGCATGTTTCCTTTATACAGCCCACAAACTTAAGGCTCAAAATGAACTTTAATGGGAATAGTTACAGCTGCAAATTTAAAATTCCAAATGAAATCTTAGTACTATTGAAGTAGATAAGATTTTTTAAATGAGCAGTTCAGGTGGAAATAATATTTTATGTTGACCCTCCTCCCATCCCTGAGCCTGCTTAAGGTCATGAATACCATCCATATTTATTCATAATTTGTATTATGTCTCTATTATTATATTATATTTTACATCTCTAACACTATTGTTCAAGGTGCTGCACAAATATCTGGTGAGATCTCATTCAAAGATAAATTAAGAAAACAGGTACTGGATGAATAGGTTGGGTCAGTGCCAGTGCCAAGAAACAAAGAAGGAGAGAGTAAAAATCCAAGTGTTAAGCAACTGAGATCATATTTATGTAAAAAAGATGGCCAAACTGGTAAGTGTGCCTAACAAAGGTAGGATTTCAAATTCATAGTGCAACAGAGACAGTTACACGTTATAAGCATACATTCTCACCAGTTTTATTGCATTCAAGTGTTGTCTCTTCTTTCCATTCTACTTCTCCAGTTACTTCTCTGAAGGTGTTTTGTCAGTTTTTTTCTCTTGGTCATCCTATACGACTAACCTCAGTTTCCAGGGGTCTCTTTGCAAATTAGTAAGTAGCTTTAATTTTCTTTGCAAATTAATAAGTATTCTTAATATTTGAGAATGTTTAAATTAAGTAAGGTGAATATATATCACTGCTTCTTGAAAAGGGTGCATCTTCCAAGCAAATAGGATTGATGGGGATAATATCACATGCACTAGATGGCATTTCTCAACTTTTTAATGAAAAGGCCATCTAATCATCTTGGAAATAAAAATTTCATATTTTGTATTTCAGTGTTGTTTGGAAGCTTGCAGGAGAGAGAGCAAGAACATGTAAAATTAACATAACTTTGTTTACTTGTATCTTCTTGCAGAGGCTATAATTGCAGGAACAAGTTGGTTGTGACTACACCTGTAAGCAGTCATAACCAATGTGTGTTGGATACATGGAGTTTTTAAGAGTTTTGTTCTCTTTTTTTGCTAGCATGTAAAACACCGCCTTCTACGAACAGGCAATCTAGACCAATAATTTTTCTATAAAAGACAGGTTATCCTATTTGGGTTTGGAAATTTGAGATGTTGTCATCCTACAGGTGTAGCTGCCAAGACAAATTGTGGCTTCAGAGTTCATCAAGAGGAGACAAGTCAATTAAGCTAATTAATACAGTGTCTCACATCTAGCTGTTCCAGGGGCAGATGTAGAGGAAGAGTCTGAGCAAGGCAGAGAGATGAAAGGGATGGTCATCTACCTGAAAGTTACTACTTCGTTCCTCATTAGTATGACTGCTTCATGACTCTGTTAATACTGTTAATTGGACAGACTGTTAACACATGTTGTCCAGAATAAAAAACATGTTGCTCACAAGGGGTCATCCTCTTTGTAAGCAGAGATGCTGTAGAGATGCTATTGTTCTGCCTATGGAAACAGCTCATGTTTTTGTCTTCTCTACTATTTTGGAAGTTCTCATAATAAGTTCAGTTTTTGAGACATAAAATCTAACTGTAACCAGTGAATCAGAAATTTAACTAAAGGCAGGATTAAAAACTTTTGTATCAGTTACCCAATTCTCAAAGCTATGTGCATGTGAAGAGTCATACTGCATCATGAGTGCAGACACCATGTTGATAGATCATTAAATTCAAACGGTCTCATTTTATGTGGTCATGCAAATGTTGAATCAAACCCTGTGTTGAACTGTGACTAGAGTGCTTCTACAGCATTTTAATGCCAGAACCAATAGAAGTACTTGAACCTCCCTAAGCAAAAGGTTCCTTAAAACTAGCAATGTTATTCATCAGAAGGATGAATTGTGTTTCTTTTCTTCTGCTCACTATCAAATATAGGATGGCAGAGCAATGTATTGCATCAAGTAGAAAGTATCAATACAGTCATGATTCTTTAGTAGCACAGAAGAAAATATAAAGTTTCTTCAAGAACTTCAAAAGAGTGTGAGTATCTCCAGACCACCGTTGTTATATATGTCAGGGTAACAAAACTTTCAGTTCCCAGCAAGGTGAAGAGAGGATCAAGCACCAGATTTTGTCTGTGAGCTTTGCTCATTTTATTGGATTATTTAAAAGGACTTTGAGATTTATTTGTATAAATTTCTGTGTTCAATCACTACAAGTTCAAGTGTCTGGATTCTTGAAGATTTGGCATATGTTGTACAAGTAGGTATATAAACTGGATATTAAAATTTTATCATCTTTTGCATTTTCTGGTTCAAATGCTGGCTTCCAAATTGCCTTCCTGAGGTTTTATTTGTTTCAGGCTAATGCACAATGTGTGATAGACCAAATGGCCACAGAAGAAAATCAGAGAGAGTATTTTGCTTTTTCACAGATAGGTAGGTGAGGCCAGAAGGGATCACAATGGTCATTCAGCCTAACTTCACATTATTATTTTCAGGCAGTGATTCCTGCATCTACCTAGTAAGTGCAACAACCTTTACAAAAATTGTTGCCCAGACATAAAGGCTTTGTATGCCTGAGACTCACCCCATCTCTGGGAGTTGTGTCTGATAGCTACTTATCCTCACTTTAAAAAAAAGATAAATTTGATTTGCAGTTTGAACTATGACCTAAAATTTTAGTCATTTTACATATTTTTTTTCTATTAGCTTATAAAGTCCTTCCCATAATTAAATGAACTAGGAAAGACACAACAACAACAACAACAAAAGTATTTCTTCCCTCTAAAATGATACTAAAAGATTATTTTGTTCACTCAAAACTGTGGTTATGAGAAATTGGATAAAAAGTAAGCAGAATTCTACTAGATTTGAAAGCTGCATGTATTCTAATATAAACTTAACAATGTCAAGTGAGTCAGCTTTTGCTGTCAACAAAAAAGAGTGTGTCACCACCTAATTTAATTAGAGTGAGAGCATATTTTGTGGGTTATGTTTAATGGGCAAGAACAGTTGAAATAATGAACATAAATAGCAAATAAGCAAACACTGAAGGGAATATAACCATTCAGAAGCTTAACAGTTTCTGTGTTCCTCAAAACAAAACACATTGGAACTACGAGTTCTTCCTGAGAAAAGAAGTTTTGAATATAACAATACATAGATATTTGAACACAACCAGCACTGTAATGTTGTCTGTGTCAATGACAAAGATGCTGTTCATACCTGCAAATAAAATGCAATTGAATGAGAATCTCTGGATCAGTTCTTTGGGCTAAAGTGGTATTAAACTTCAAACACAGGCAGCGGTAATATGTACATTAAAAAGCCTTATTAAGTAGAGAGTGTCTATAAGGTGGTAAGGTAAGAAGTGAAACAGACTGTAAAAATTAACAGATGGCAAATGATAAGCACATGGCCACTGTCCAGAGTTTAACATAGGATTGCTCATTGATTTAGGGAATTGACTGGGTACTGTTAAAAAAAAAAAAAAAAAAAGAGTTGTCTGGCTTGAATGGTCTTTGTTTTAAAGCAATGAGAGATATGCCTGCTTAGCATTTCAGAAAAAATCTCACAGGCTAGTAATTTTATATATACTTAGGTATATGTGTGTATATTTGTATTTTATATCTGATATGCTTCATGAAGGCAGTTGGCAACTTCTGTTGGTAAGTATGATTAGTCAGAGCAGATTTTGTAGAAAGTGACAGAACTTCACAAATGCTGATCTGTGTAAACTCCAGGAGTAATTCTGTGTTTTGCAAGAGACAGGTAAAAACAGGTTTTGGCCCTGAAAATATTTCCCATTGTGGTGGCAGGAGGACACAAAAATAAAAATCTTACTGTTTAAGATGAAGACAAAAAAGGTCAGTGAGGAACAGTATTGCTAAGTCAGTAATCTAGGAAAGGGAACTGTTAGTCATTGAAAGAATTTATGCACTTGGGAAAGTTTACAGAAATAAATCCTGCTTCAAGTTGCATGCAATAGCTTGAAAATTATAGAACAAACATTCAACTTCAGTAGAATATTGTGCACTACCGATTTAAAAGTCCACTAGCAAATCCACGGTTAAAAACATACAAACAAGATATCAAGAGAAAATCTGTCAGAATTAACCAACTATTTGCAAATCATGCACAGCAACAGCAGGACAAAGGGTCCATTATCCTCTGTTTGTTTCCTTGAACCCTTTAGCATACATTATGCACTCCACTGAAATTAAGGAATCAGTTGAGTAATCTGTGCTTTGTCCCAAGTTTGGAGCTGGTGGATAGAAACATTTGCCTTGAAGGTGTCACATGCTTCCAAGCAGAATTGTGCGTGGGAACAGGCCTGATTCTGCTGTCAAGATTCAATCTAGTTTTGGACCGTATGAGAGAGGTGTTGAAGGCAAAGAGTTTGACTAAAATTCCACCAAGACAATTTTTTATGGAATATTAACAGGGCTCCGTAAGATTGGGGTCTTTGATTGTTTGTTTGTTTTTGCAAAGATTGTCTTTTTTCTTTTCTTTTTTTCAATTTCCTTTGACATAATGTTCAAGCTCAATCTTATGTTTTCATGCAGACTGTCTTAAAAATTTAGTTCTATCACTGTTATCTCAAAGCTGTGTAATTTTCTGACTTTTCAAATCTGTTGATCAAGATAGCTGGCAAGTGGCAGAAAGTAAAGTAGATTAGAGTCTCAGTCTACAGAAATCATCATTAAGTTATTAGTGCTTATTTACAAATAATATTTGAAGACCCTATGTAGAGTTATGTTCCTTACTTAAAGCAAACTGATGGGATATACTGTCAAGATTTAGTCTGTCTTCGTGAATTTTTTTGATACAAAATATTTGCAGAGTAGAATAAGTCCAAATATATTTCACCACCAGTTTTATTAATTGATTTCCTATATAGTACAAGCATGTTTTTGATACTGGTCTGTTTCTTTATATCAGAAAATATGACTTTCCTGTGCTTCAAAAACCCGTAATCAATTTCTGAAATATATTAAATGGATAATAATTGCTTCAACTATTTCTTAATATACTGAGTGAATATTTCAGTTAAGCACATTTTAAGATCACCCCACATGCTTTACTAGAGGACTGGACTATCAGATTTGTTTTTCAATAATAATAATAATAATAATAACACAGTAGTGATCAATATTATTCCGGCTTCATTTTCAAGTTCTGAAATGACCTCCTGCTCTGAGATAAAAGAATGAGTTGACTTGGTCCACCCTAATATAGATTTCATGTATATAGCCCTATATATAGTGTATTTACACCCAAGCCTTAAAAACAGAGTTTAAAGAAAAATATAATTATAAAGGAGAGCCTAGAATTTAAAATGGCTTATATTTCATTTCTTAAAGGTCTGATTTTCTTCCACATCTACTCAATAGCTCAATGATATTCAATTAAAAGAACAGAATCAGCCACTCTCAATAAGCAGATCAATGTGTATCACAGGCACATGAGACATGATTTTAGTTCTGTAAGTGTTAAAAGCAAATATTTTGATCATTCATCCGTTCCTTCTACATCCATGTGAAAGAGTAAGAATTCAGTCTCATGGAGTTTTCAGTGCCTTCTGTTCTCACTTATGATCTCTTTTATTCTTGTCTTTAGGGGAAAGAGGAGAATGTTTACAGAGGGAAAGAAACTGTCCACAGACTACTGGTTGAATGTCGAGTTGTTACCTGCTATTTCATATTAATATTTACCACCAGGCTAGTAAATAAAAACCATGCACAATTTGAACAGATGTTGAATGACTGAGGGGATCTATGGAGGCAGTAGGAAATAATGCATGTTAATGTGGTTCCTTCCGATCTCCCCAGTCCTTTCCACCTGTACTGTTGTTCAGGGAAAAAGAGATTTGGAGTTGGAAAATATGCTGTTTTACAAATAACACATATCAATGACAGGGGTGCAAGTTAAGTATTCAGGGACAAATCATCCAGTTTCAGCAGCATGATCAGATACTAATGGGGATTGTCAATTTTTCCAAGCAGTAACGTCTATTCTATTTCACATGAAGATTGAAGGGCTGACATAAGTATTACTGTTGCATTTGGAGGTTTTATAGACCCTGGAATATCTCTGTGCCATTTGTCAGAGTACTGTAACGAAATAATAGCTCTTGTCTCCAAGCAGAGGAATATCTAGTGCCATCGAAATGCCCTTAGTGAACAAGGGGAGTGATCCTATCACTTTTATTCACTTATGAAGGGCTTTACTCCTTTAATAGAATCACTTTTCCAAGCCCCAGTTTGTAGGAGTGGAGGAGGCAGAATCTGGCCTTTCATAAACCATTTGTTACCTCTAAAACTACATTTACATTTTCCAGGATATGATTAAAAACACAACATTTTGCCAGAGACATTTGAAGTTTAAATACATGTTATTGCAGTTTGGTATTTGTGGGGATTACTTGGGTGTATAACCTTTAAAAGTGGAAAAAAGCCAACATTTTCAAGTTGTTTGGATCGTAAACATTTAGAGATTACACACTAATGTAACAGAAAAAGAACTTTGTTCCGTTTACATAATCAGTCACTAAACATGCTATAAAGAAGCCTCTTCAAGCTGATATTGAGCAGGCTTAAAAATGACTGCAGTGTTACACACATTATGTCATTTTTTATAACAAATGCCTTCAGGCACAGCACTGCATCGGAAAGGCCAAGTAGCAGCACCTCTACAAGGGAACCCCAGGGGACAAACAAATGACTTTAGAAGTCACTACAATTCCCTTTCTGTTCCTCTTTTTCCTAAGAGTATGGACAGTAGTGGGAATTAGCTGACATCTAAACATTGGTGTCCCCAAACCATCTCTTTTTGTATCACTTATGGGGCCATTTCAGAGATTCCCCCTGTCTGAGAACACAAGAATATGAATCACAGACATGCTGAAACACATAAACTAGACAATCTGTCTCTGTGGGGAAAAAAATGAATCACAATCTTAATATACCTTAGAATAATTTCCACTGGAAGCTAAGCGAAGAGAGTCTGGAAAGGATTTAGTACTACACGGCTTACATTGTCTTTAATGGATGTTAGATTAACAATTCCAAAGAAAGTGTGGCTTGCATGCTAAAGCATCCTGCTCCAATAAGGAGCTTGATATGTTCAAGCCACCAGGCATTCTCTTTTGTGTGATCAGAACAAATTAAAACACCCTGGAGCTAAGTATCAGACAAGTTACAATCAGATAGCATTGCAGAAAAGAGCTGTTCATCTGTTGCTTATTTTTGTTGCAAAAATTAAAGTTAGCCATAAGATTGAACCCCTGTTCAATATTGCAAGCCCAAATCCAGTAGATGGAACATTACAAACTTAAAGGCACTTCTGTGTTTACAAATGTCTACATTAACTAAGTCAAGCTGACAAGAACACACTCTGGATGTATTTTCCTCTTTATGTTGTGCTCAACTCAAAGCCATGTGGTCAGGGAATACCTATTAAAAACATTTTGATTTAGACTTGTATGACTCCATGATGTGTTCCTTTTATTTGTATTCTGGCTGTTTTGTTTATGTAAATTTTTAAATAAACCATGAAAATGAGCGTTTTTCAACTCTTCTGTTCCAAGTGCTGCTTTCCTTGGCAATGCATTTGGTCACAGAGGGCACCTCCTTCTAGCACTCACTCTTGGCAGAAATATATGGCTTACTTGCTTACTTGTTACTGTGGACAGTCTTGCATCTCCTGCCTGCTTCATATATGTATTATTGTATTATATTCCCTGCAATGGGGAATTCATTGTTTGAATTCTCAGTTTGGAAAATAAGCTGTTTCTTCCCCTTCTTTTACCTATATTTTTTCCTCCACCTTTTTATTAAAAATTTCCCTTTTACTTGCCTGCTTTTCTTCTTCACCTTACTGGAGATATATTGTATTTCCAAGAGGGCCAATCCTCTTGAAGAGAAAATAGAATAAAAGTAAACTACAATAAGGAACCATAGGAGCAAGGCCAAGGTGCATTAGACTGTTCTTTCAAATGACATCTATCTTAGGAGATGTTGAGCTTTTATTTTCAGAAAGGACAGAGCTTTCTTTTCCTTTTTGCAAATGGGACTAATCTATCTAAAATAGTGCATCTTCATTCCAATGAAAATGACATTACACCAGAATGCTCCTTGGAAAAATGAAAGGAACTGTTACTTACACATACATAGAAATTTGAGCAGCTCTTAATTTCTTTCTGATAGATCTTCAGCTGGACAAGGAAGTGGGGGTATATTAAGAGAAAGCAAAAATGTTCAGAGAAAATAAAGGACTTCATCACCATGCTGTTAACCTCTGCCTCCAGAGAATCACTGCATACAGGCACATCTGAAGCCATGCTAAGTTATGGGCACCCAGTAAAAGGTGAGGTCACTACAGTGCAAGCAGCCAGAACAAAGCCTGTGAGTATGCGTGTGTGCATCTGAGTGCATGTGCACGAGTATATGGCCTCACTATAGTACTGGCTCAAAGGGCAGAGGGCTGATCCCTCAGCACAACATGCACGCCAGGAATTAGTTTTATAATATGTAGGGGAAGATCACTTCCGTCATTTACTTGTTAAAAGATTTGAAAGAGTGGCTTTTTCATTTTCATCAGGGGAATCTGTACCCAAGATGGAGAGATGCTGTAACTATAGACATATTACACCATATTATATCACATTATTGATTAGACTGTATTTCACAATATTAATGTGAATTGTAATTAACACACTGGGTTCTCTCAGTTAGATACATATTGTGAATATGAATGTATTTGCCCCAAGTTAGTTAGGACTTGAAGTCAAACTGCAGAATAGTTAATTTACGGCACACAGTAGGATTGCAACGTCTGGAATCCTCCATCAAGAGAAGAATCACTGGAATAATTTAACTTAAGGAAACTGGGCATGCAACATGATCCTGGGGAGCTACGCAATTAATGTTCTGTCTGCCACATTAAAGATTTACCACTGAGATGGTCCATTTGCATACAACATACCCCTAGTGCCAGGAAAAGCTTCACTTGCTTTCACCACCCGGTAAGGCACCAGACAGCAATAGTGAGATGCTGTTTTGATTCAGTTACTGCTCAGCTGTATATCAAACATGTTATAGAAACAGGCCTTGACTTCAACATGTTTGGTTTGGATCAGTGAATTGAGCACTTGCTGAGCTCTGGAATACAAATGATCAACCTATCTGTCTGAGCAGTTCCCCTGTTGGTGCCATCCTCTCTCTGCCTATTGCTAATGCAGTAATATGTATGCAGCACACAGCATCCTATGTGGCTGCCACTTGACAAAATGTGCCAGCTCATCATTGTCTCCAGACGAGACAGATTTATTATAATTCAATATGTTCCTCGTGAGCACTTTTTTCTGTCTTATGTTACAGTCTGCATAGCATTCAGAATAATAACTACATGCTCTTATGACATTGCAGCACTGAATTCTTGCGGCTGAAAAAATCATTTCCTTGGCTCTGACAGAAATTCACCCACAGCAATACCTTCTTGTTGTTGAAAATTAATATGGGATTTCCCTGCCCCATCCCAAAATAAGCAGTTTGTGAAGTAAAACTAAATGGAATGATTTTTTTTTTAATAAAATTTGTTCTGTATTCAAAAACTGAAAATACATCAGCTTGACTGTGTTGTGCTGAAGAAAGTACTGCAGATAAAAACCCATTGCACAAGTGGATGAAATTCTGAGATTCTAGATGCATTTTTTTGTACTCTCAAAGTCAAATAAGGCATAGTAAGAATCAATGAAAGCTGGGCAGAGCCAACAGCTGTTCTTGCTAAATTAAGGCAACACTATATGTTGAGACTGTCACCTGATAATGGAAACAGAAGTGTTTACAAGTGGTCCACATAGACTATTTGAAAATGCACAGGTTTCACACTTTCTAAGAGAATGGTGTTCTTGTACAGTGGATCAGTCATTTCAGTTGACTTTAGATGCCAGGATGACCTTTACAAAGTGGTATAGACAATAGCATTGAATATGCAATTCACCAAACATGAATATTGGCACATTTTAGCTCATGAATATTTACCATCAAGACTGCTGCTGACAGCATCTCAGCAGCCCTAATCTGCAGTCTGGCAGCCAGCCAGGTTTCCCACTTTTCCCAGACACAGCGAAATTCCAGCCCCACTGGCCAGGAGGCAGGGAAAGATCTTGGCATTCCAATTTGATTTGCGCTCCATCTGTAAAAATAATAATAAATAATTCTCCAGTTGGAGGTAATTATGAACCTAGATATTCTAGCAGGCACTACACCCAGGATCACCCTGGAAAGTGTGTGAGTGCCACAATAAACATTACAATATGAGGCAAAAAGGGACTTTGCATCCTCTGCCCTAAGGCAACATCAACCATACCTTGAATGGACCATACAGCATTTTGGGTGGGAGTGATCAAATGCCTTTTGTGAATATCAGACCTATACATTTTTATCACACACGCCTGGCTGTAGGTAACACTTGGCTGTTGTGCTTCCCTAACAGTTGTTTCCTATGTCTACCATACACACCCCACACTCCAGGCTTCTTACAAAACATGGTTCCTACCCTGGAACTCGTGGGTTCCTACACCCATGGACATGAAGGGGAATAAAACTGATGATTAGTTAATTAACTAACTTTAACCCTTATATGCAAAGTCCTTGTCCCTTTCCGATTTCTTTTTACATTTTGCTTGGTATGTTTTGTTTTTTCGGTCTGTCACCCTATCTTCCTTCCCCATACATGCTTCTCACTGTTTTAGCCTTTCTTCATATGCCACGTTTCTTCTGTTTTCGTTGCCCTCCTCTCTGGTGCCTAGACCTGGATATGTTGCTGCACTTGTTTAGTGGGAAAATTACCTGCTGGGTGCAGAGGAACAGTTTTATTGATGCATCCCAGCAAGGTATTTGCCTTTTTGAGAGAACATTGCATTAACTTGTACCTGTGAGTTCAAACTTCAAGATATTTTTCTGCAGCACAGCTAATTAAACAGCTATTCTCCATTTTGTATTTCTAATTTTTGTTTCTCCTACAAAAGAATTATTCTGCATTGCTCTTTACTGAATTTCATCCTATTGGTTACAAACCCTTTCTCTAATTTATCAAGAACTTTTTGAGATCTAAACTTGTATCTCTCTCCTCCTCTCCCAGATTATTGTAACATTTAACTACATATTAGCAATTTAAAGTATATTTTCTTTTACATCATCCATATTACCATCATGATTAACTAAAATACTGACTGGTAATAAATCCACTCTAGCCCTCATGATTTCTCCTCCCATTTTTGGCAAAATGCTAATGATAGCAGCACAGTTTTTCAGACAGCTGTTTATCTACTCTATACCAATTTCACCCAACCATGACTTACTAATTTGCATGTGCAGGATCATGTCCACATTCCTACTCAAGCCAAAATAAATTTCATCCCTTGTTTTCTTCTACCCACCAAACTGATTAATCAGTCAGGGAGGAAATGAGACAGCTTGACTGACCAGTTTTAACTTTTTATCACCATATGACTCTTTAGATGCTCACAGACAGATCATACCTTTTGTTGTTGTTGTTTTTCTGGTCAATGATAGATTGCTGTCTTAAAGTTTCAACTGTTGTCCTCACCTTTAGAACAGACGATTTTTACTGTTCTCTACTCTTCTGCTATCTCTTCTCTAAAAGTTGACAAAGGTCTCCCCAAATGCAGACAATACGCCATCTAGTTCCTCTGATACTTTAAGGTGAATGTCACTAGTTTAAATATAGATACAGCTATAATTTATATTCATAAAGATATAATTCATATTTAAATATTCTTTAATTTTGGTGATCTGTATTTTTATTGGTATTCTCAATTGCATATTGAAATTACGTTAAACCTGTAGTCACAACTGATAGTTTCAGAGGTTTGAAACACTGAATACTTTACTTTTCTCTGTCATTCATTATCTGTTTTTCTTATCTATTTAATAGTACACCTTAACTACTGAAGTCCTTCTGCAATAGCCTCATTAACAACATCAAAGTTAACATTTAAAAGTATCCTACAAACATACCTTGACTTGGTCCAGAATCCTGGGAAAATTACATCAACTTTCTGATGTTCTGTGAACCAGTTTTTCCCAAGGCAAACAGATTTTAAATAATTCATGTTTTAAAACACGGTTTAAAAGTGGTATTTTTATTAAAGGAGGGACAGAAAACATCCCAATAGCAGAGTAGCATACAGTAGCTAATTCCTAAAGCACAGCTATATTACTTTGAAATCAATGGTTTCCAATAGATACAAACACTCACGCCAGCTGGTTGCTCTCCCCTTTCTGCAGCAGCATCACATCCACCTGGGAATTGGTAAGTCCTGCTTGGTAGCAAGATCTGATCTAAGCTGCCATTGATCTTGCGGTAAGACTTGCTTTCACCACTCACTGCCATTCCTTATGAAACTCCCTGTTTCCAGTCCTGCTCCCACAAGCTGGACTTTTTTCCTTGACTGCCCTGCAAGCCCTCCCTGCTAGCTGTGCCTCACTACTGCCCACTCCACCAACTGGGTCTTGGATTTTGGATTTGATTTTTGTCAATTCTCCTGCCCCGCTCCTGCCTAGCAGCTGGTCCCCATGCCTACTTTTCTTGCTTTCCCAGCTACTGCAGCTAAACACAGGGGTTTTGCCAACCTGGTATTGCTATTCTTAGCAAGACTGCATGCAACACTGAGGACTGGCACAATCCTCAAGCACATGGGAGACCCTCAAACACCTTCTCTTATCTCACACCTTATGCTAGTCTCTTAAGCAGAGTCTCCTCCTCTTCTTTTTCCTTTATATACTCTAATCTTAGCCCTCAGTGCTGGAGGATATTGCTTATGATGATGGCTCTTCTGCACACTGGAGCTTCTTATTTGCCTCCCTGCTCCCTTTTTTGGCTACCCTCTCCCCTGGCATTCCCAGGGGAAAGAGCAGATTGTGGCATCCTTGCTGTCACTTTAGGCCTCAGCCACCAGGTTTCTGTTTTCTTTATTTAACAGCGATCCCTCTTTCCTTTTGCAGGCCATCAGGACAGTTTGCTCCCGTGCTTTCAGTATTACCTGTTAGGAAATGCCATCTTTTTCCTTAGATGTCTTTCCTTTGGAACACTATTTACTGGTTCAAGACCTAAGATGATTTTTGTATGCTTGTCTGGTTGGTTGGTTGGTTGGTTAGTTGGGTTTGGTTTGTTTGTTTGTTTGTTTATTTGTTTTTCCTGAAATTTAGAGTAATTCTTTTGCTCTAACTCTTCTTTCTTCATAGACACAAAAACTTGTTAGGGAATCACTTTCCCTAAACTTGCATTTCACCTTCAATTTCTCAGATAAGAATTCCAGTCTAAAAGTCATCTCCAACAGCTTCTGCTGCGTTTGAAAACAAGAAGTTGTTCCCAGTATACTTTAAAGACCTGTAGGATAGTCGGTGTATCTCCCTATTCTGTTTTTTCATTGTTATTAAAGATTCCCTTTATCAACCAGCAGATCCTTTGGACAATTAATGGTGACATTCAAAACTTGTCAAATTTCTTTCTTCTGATTTGATATTTTCTAAGAGCTGTGAGAGTTATCCTGAGTCCTTTTATTTTTTACAAAGAATTTTGATAAGTTTGTCTCTTACCTCTAACAATCTTCAAAGCATACATGTAGCTTCTTTATAAAAATGTATTCATCCTCTCTCTTTTCACTTTCACCCCATTCACCCTAAACAGACCAAGGCCTTCAATACCCAGGATTGAGTGCTATAACTTATCTCACTACATCCCTGAAAGTGTTTCATTTTGATATAAGAGACTATTTCAGTATTCTGCCAAAAAATAAAAAATGGGGGAATTCATCCTACATGTCTTGCTAGCTCCTGAAATTCAGGAGGCTAAAAATATGAAGTTAAAATTGTCGTTAGGGAGCAAACCTAGCATCTTCTGTGAAGGAAAGAAATTGTGGTGTGGGGTTCCCTGTTCGCATATTAGACCTCTTCAGATCTGGAGTGGAGTGATGGATAACAGAACTATCAATTAGCAAAATAAATATTTAGCATTTTTCTTTCATTCCAGAGAGAGATTTCTCCAACTTTTCATAACGAAGGCAAAGAAAATGAAACATCAAACCTGAAGCTTTTATAAATTGTGAAGATCTTTTTTCTTCCTTATGGCAATTCTGGCTTCCTTCCTAATACCATACCTGTTATAATAATCACTTAAATTGATGTATAATGAAAGCAGTGATTATAATGGCCTCATATTGCTCGTACTTATTATTTTCCTTTAGCCCTAAGCCACCTACAACACTGAAGAACTGGTAAGATTTAAAATGCTTGCATCCCTCAGTACACTTTTTAAAAATCAAAGACAAAGAATTTTTAGCAGAAATGTCCTGAGAAAATAAATTACCTTAGATGTGCAATAAGTTAATAATGACTCATTTAAAATGTTTTTTTTTCCCCTGAGAATCACCAAATTCTGTAGAAAAACAAATGAATCTCTGCAGCAATCTCTGGGGTTGGACCAGATGATATCCAGAGGTCCCTTTCAACCATTGTGTGATTCTGTGAACATCTGTTAAAATAAATTCAGATTGGAAAAAAAAAAAAAAAAACTTGAAAATTTCAATTCATAAATGTCAAAACTTGTTTTTTACTTCAACAAGAACTTTCAGTACACTGTTATGATAAGAAAAAAAAATATAAAAAGCAATGATTGTCACTAAGATATGGAAAATGAAATTATGGAGTGGAAGAAATTTCTCATCCTCCTATGTACAGACCTGAATCCTCATTTCAGGAAAGCTGTATAACCAACTGGAGAGAGTTCAAAGAAGAGATACTCGTGCACAAAGAGCCGGCCATTGAAAAGCAAGCCCTCTGAGGGAAGATTTCAGGAGTTATCAGCTTGTGAATAGAAAAGGTTGGAAGTGACTATTACTCTGCAGAGATATTTTACATTGGATAGAAAAAAACAAACTTGTGACAAAAGGAGGGACTCCTCAGCCTAGCTGACAAAGGCATAACAGGATTAAATGAAAGGAAGAAAGTCAAAGATGGATACATTCAGCCTTGAAAATCTTACCTATAAAGACAGACACTGTATCAGCAAGGCAAGGAAAGTGAATGCATCCCCAGGGTTTGGAGTACTTGAGCAGAGATAGTGGTTTCAACAATAAAAAAAAAAAAAAAAAAAAAAAAAAGATTTTAATCCAGTTTCTAATGTAATTTTTTGGACCCTGTTTGTACTACTCTAAGAACAGAAGAGAAAGGTTCACTTGCTACCCCAACTCCAAGGTCTGTTTCTAGCCACCAGGCCATTGCAACAGGGCAAGCTGCAAAGCTCCAATTCCCCATGAGACAGACAATTCCCTGTGAGCCCAGAATAACTACTGGGACAGTCCAGCCATCTCTGTTAAGCAAATCCTTTACACTGCCAGGATCTCAGCCTCTTGCTTTTCTTCTGTGGCAAGTGACAATATGGTTTTGCTTAAAGCAGAAGAAATGTGGTTGCCTGATCTAAGCTCTTGGACACAGTGCTGGGGAGACTAACTGAGTGTAGTCTACAGCGGATCTGACTGAAATAGTGTAACAGTCTCTTTTGGCCTTAAACCCATAAAGAAATAAAACATTTTCATATTCCAAACAAAAACTCCTTTCCTTGTTGATTCAATATTAATCTGTCCTTGATTACTGTAAATTGCTGTGTTTTTCCATATTCTCATTCTCCTAGGGAGAATTCACAAGGCCAGGATGTTGAAAGTATGAAGGATACCAGAGACTTGGATCCCTTGAACTGTAATTACCAGGAGGTGCTAAAGCTTCCCATATTAACATCAGAACAACTCAGAATGCTTTTATCTGTTTCTCTAGTTGCGGTGATCTGCGTAAGATCATACCAACCATAAACAATCTTTTGTTTCTTTCTGTTTTTTTCCCACAAAGAGAAAAGAAAGTACATTTCAGTGAAGTGAAACGAGCTTGAAAAAAATGCATTTTCTGTTAAGAATGGACAACCTAAGATGGGTTGTGTATGCTTATTTTTCTGCCAGCTTTGCAGAGGGGGAGAGATTAATCCTGATTTTGTAAATTTGAAACACAAAAAAAGGGGAATCTCACCTGTTACATTTTCTTGAGCAGCTACTCACAAGGTCTATCAATGCTGTTCAGTACCAAAAAAATAAGGCATGTGGATACCTCTAAAGCAGAAACCACAACCAGGACAATCAAATGAGTGAATCTTTGAGGAAAAGAGCTGATGTAAAAATAAATGGGCTCACTTCAATAAGCCACTCCATTTGGCAATAAGCCACTCCATTTTGGCATTCGTTTCAGTCAGAAGTGACTGGCAAAATTAACTGAAGCTAGCAGTACAACAAAAGTTGGAAGAAAGGGAAGGGAAGGGAAGGGAAGGGAAGGGAAGGGAAAGGAAGGGAAGGGAAGAAAAGGAAAGGAAAGGAAAGGAAAGGAAAGGAAAGGAAAGGAAAGGAAAGGAAAGGAAAGGAAAGGAAAGGAAAGGAAAGGAAAGGAAAGGAAAGGAAAGGAAAGGAAAGGAAAGGAAAGGAAAGGAAAGGAAAGGAAAGGAAAGGAAAGGAAAGGAAAGGAAAGGAAAGGAAAGGAAAGGAAAGGAGCATCATGCATCATGACGAATTTATTTTGTTTCAAATAAAAAGTGAAAGATGAATAATGAAAATAATATATATTATTAAATTTTTTAGAGAACAATTTATGCCAGTGTTCTGCTGAAAATATTGTTTTACAAGGGCACTGTTTCATCTACTGTAGAAAAGCAAACCATGGTAGAATGAAACACAAAGCTGAAGAGCATTCAGCAGTACTAAAAACACGTTTAGAGAAGAAAGAAAAGAACCAGAACGTAACTGGAAGTTGGGTAACTGTACAGAGAATCTAGTTAAAAGCAACACAATTTATGGTGTTGGAATTTGGACAATTTAGCTGTGACAACATTTTATTCTTATGTGTTCCAAAAAGATTCCAGAGGATTAGTTTTTCATCTCAACTGGAAGGTAGCCAATCCTTTTAAGAATCATAAAAACATAGGCTGGAGTGATTAGTGCTGTCCTGAACCATACATCTCCAGAACAACTGTTAGAATGTCATCAAAACCCTGTTTTTGCAGTTTCCCATTCAGTTGCTGTTCAAGTTGCTTATTGCAGTCTGGTATTCAAAGTTAAGAGGTAGTGGTGCCTCAGAAAATGTCTCCTTCACTGTGATTGAAGGTATATAAGTTGCATTTGGATTTTGATGGTTTTGTGTACACATATAGCACATTTGATTAAAAAAAAAAAAAAAGGATATGGCTGAGAAGAGGAGAGAGAAAGGAAAGTTGCCTGCCTGCAGGCTAGGCAGTATCTCCTTGGCAGCACACTAAGCAGGGAGACTCACAGCACAAAGCAGGAGGAGTTGTGAGAGCTGAAATAGTCAGTGAATCCATACCACATGTAGTGATTCCAGAAGTCTTTGGAGGACACCCTGCAGACAAATCTGAAGAAAGATGAGGGGAAAAGAAAGAGGGGATGGATACTTTCTCCAGCTTGCTGTATTTCAGAAGGTTACAGAAGGTTACAGAAGACTGGAGTAGAGACCCTGTCGTGCAGGGACAGGGCTAGCCAAGTTCTTTATTTTCTGGGTAATCACATTTAAATCTCACATTACTTTACACTCTGATGAAACAGCTTCAACAAATGCAAAGCTAACTTGCAGTGCTCGTTTCACATCCCTGTGAAGACTAGTGGCACATTCACCTTCCTCTTGCAATGTCTCTGTGCTTTCATGTACCCAGCTATGACCAGGTAATGGTCAAAGAATCTGTTTTGTTTGTCTTTTCATGGTATAATGGCAGGTGAATCAAAAGCTACCATTTTATTTCAATGTCTTTCCCCTCCCCTCTCCAAAAACCCACAATATATAACTGGAGTGAGATGCACATAGTAAGGATTATGGTTCAAGCTCAGTCAAATAAGAGAACTAATGAACACTGGCACTTTCCTCCTGCATCACAAAGTTAATTTATGACACCAAAAATTAATGTCACACTGGAGGAGCTCTGAAACTCCCCAGCTTTTCAGCAGCTTACCAGGTGTGCTCCTGTGAACTCAGTATTCAGTGTTCTTCCACAGCACAGGGTCACAAGACAGCAAGGGCTGTTGAACTCCTCTCCTCTCAGGCCCTCAAGACCTAAGGCAGTCTGTTGCCAAGGTGGGCACTGAGAAGTGATAATAAACAAACTTTCCTTCTTCTCTTCACTGTTTCCATTACCTCTATGGCATCAAGGTGCTGGAGCAAGTCCAAAGAAGGGCAACGAAGCTGGTGAGGGGTCTGGAGAACAAGTCTTCTGAGGAGCAGCTGAGGGAGCTGGGGTTGTTTAGCCTGGAGAAGAGGAGGCTCAGGGGAGACCTTATCACTCTCTACAGGTACCTTAAAGGAGGCTGTAGCGAGGTGGGGATCGGTCTATTCTCCCAGGCAACAAGCAATAGGACAAGAGGAAATGTCCAGGCGTTGCACCAGGGGAGGTTTAGGCTGGATATTAGGAAACATTTCTTTACTGAAAGGGTTGTGAGGCATTGGAACAGGCTGCCCAGGGAAGTAGATGAGTTACCATCCCTGGACATCTTCAAAAAACATGTAGATGTAGAGCTTAGTGACATGGTTTAATGGTGGACTAGGCAGTGCTAGGTTAACGGTTGGACTAGATGATCTTAGAGGTCTTTTCCAACCTAAATGATTCTATGATTCTATGATTCTAAGGGAGGATAAATAAAAGAAAGCATATTTACACCTTTTGCTCTAAACTGGGAAAATTAGATTTTTTTTCTTTTTTGCAGAAATGCAAAAATTTCCTTGGAGAAGGAAATCCAGTTTCCACTAAATTTAATATAAACACATGCAATGATGTAATAACAACTTTGACTATGCGAGCTATTTTAAAAAATATACTGTGTGACAGACTCACAGCTATTAATCAAGATTGCTTCTCTTCAGGACAGATGAAGGTCTTGTCAACTTTGCCAAATGCTACATATCCCTAGAATAAGTACCAGGTAACTCGGAAAGAAACACTGATCATAATATTTAGTTAATAGGCACCATAATTACCTATTAACTACAAACTTTGTAGTGGGTGACTGCGGAGCCCACCTTTGGCAGATGGCCTGGGTAACAACACTTTTTAAGATACAGAACGTCTGCAGTACAAGTGACTCAAATGCTCAAAAACTGTCTGGGAGGGTATTTGCCACCAAGCCGACCATGTTAAACAGGATGACACCCTTCAGGCAGGTTGAACTGTAACCAGAGAATTACAAATAGACTTGAAAAACAGAAGGAGTCAGCCTGAAAAAAAGTATAAAAGAAGGGTGAACATCTGTAAGAGGATGGGAGAGTCCTTTTACTGGAAACAGCAGCAGTCACAGCTTGGATTAGCACTGGCACAAGTTGCCCCCAGCATCACAACCTATGCCTGGGCCAGACATAGCTGCCTCTCCATCCAGCACCATTCAGTGATTACTGTCTAATTACATGTCATGGGTAAATCAATAAATTGTTTTGATGCCGATTTCACATAAACTACGTGAACTGAACAGTTTTTCCCTGCAACAAAACCTAATAAAATTAAGAAATGTTTCCTGTCTTTTTATTTATTTTAGCTTTCCACAATCTCTCTGTTTTCCTGTATTCCCACATTTCAAGGGTTTCCCTTAATTCCATTACTTAACAAGTTCAATAGTTGCTGCATTTACCTCTTCCTAAGGTTGGACTATAGAAATTCAGATGCCATACCTCAGACATGCATGCAAGGCTGTGTGTAACAACATCCTTGTCTAGGTGACAGAAATTAAGTGAAATAATGAGTGATTTGGAAAAATGATTCTCAAAAGCAAGCAACAAGATGTTTTTGTCAATCTAGCCTACATAGGGGCTTACTACACCTACATTTTAATTCCAGATTATTTTCCTGTCTAGAATGTGCTTCACTGTATCATTGCTTTATTATTAGAGAAAAATTGTGTTTCCCAGATCCACACTACTCTAAATTGAAAAAGTTTCTTTGGACTGAGCAAAGCTGTCGTAACACTTGACATTATGCAATATAATACACTGGCCATTTCCTGTAGCATCAGTAAGTCGTTTAGTTTGCTGTACGCATCTCTACAAGAATCTGCTGAGAAATTACCTTAACTTTCAGAAATTCCTTTCCAGCACAAATAAGGAAATAAACAATTTAGGGATGATTTTAAGCTATCGTGACATTTTGTGCATCAGACATCTGCTACTAAGACATTGTCTTATGAGTCAGAATGATCTGACCACTAAGGAAGAAGCAGGAGAGAATAAGGTCATGAGAGAGAACATATCAATTTTTATCCTCTACATCTAAGCTTCTGGGCATACAAGCCCAAAAGTTCTCTTATTACACTCATATATCCTCCACAAACTCAATGCAAGTTGTCACTTCTAAGTTTCAGTTTGAATTCTCCTCCTAACTTACTACCAGGAGGATTTGCAGAAGTTGCCTACCTTTTCACTGGGAAAAGTAAGCTTATAGGACCCTATGGTTTATATTTTTTCTCCATCTATTTAAGAGGGAAAGAAGGCTGTAGCTGTACATTAACATCCACCCCTTTCCCACTTCTGAACCAAGAGATTAAGAAGTTTTGATAAGCAGCACTGTAAATTTCCTTTTTTCCTCAGCCCTACATACAAAGTACAGCTGATAAGCAACCCAGGCAAATATACCTGGCACACAGTCCCTACAAGTACCAAGCAGCATGCCCTTTTCTCCACTGCAGCCTTGAACAGTATCCCCTCCTTTCTGACCCAGCCAGGAGGAATGTATTTCTCATAACTCCACGGCAGTGTACGTCTTATGATCTTATGATCTGCACTGTAAAGGGATGGAGAAAATTCTGAGCCTGTTACAAGACTTAAAGTAATGGAAAATCCTCACTGAACAGGAAAAAAAAGGAAGTAGGGGTGCGGGAGCTGAATACATAGCAGTGCTGTGGTGTTAACAACCTCCGAGCTACTTTTAGCAGCATAGACTTATTTGGCCAGTTATGTAGAAGTGTGCAATGTAGAGTCTGAGATTCTTTAGACATAACAATTTTGAGTGGAAACAAATATTATTAGTGGACTTTAGTGTGCATCTATTATGCTACAGAAGTAATACTTAACCTTTCACCTAGTATGCTGGAATTCTGTTTAATCACGTATTTTGTACTGTATGTATGCCATCTAATGGTAAATGAGAATAATTCCTATTGTTTCAAAGGGAACAGTATTCAGCTGTTTCTTGACAGTAAATTCTATTCTTTTTTCAGCCCCTCTTCCCTCCCCCCACCTCAATTACAACGTGATTGCAAACTTCACAGAGGTAAAATGTCATCTTATTCTTTGCAGCTTGTGTGGTTTTGTTCCTTCTGTAAGATCTGCTGTGAAAAAAAAGCTCTAAGTTGAGCAGAAGCAATAGTGTGCTGTGCTGCAGTGGAATAAGCTGTGGTCTGAGGGATTCTTCTCTAAGGAATCCTTCCAGTATTTCTCAGTGTCAGATTGCACCAGGCATAAACCAGCACAGGTTGGGAATTTTGGTATTTCAGCACCAACCAAAACCAAAATACTTCAGAGAAAATAGAAGTTCGGGCTTATACTATTCTCTTATTTTTATCAATTACTGCAAGAGTCCCATTTGACGTCAATGCTACTTCAAATTAAGCTGGAGAAGGCAAAACACTGAATTCAAGTCTTTGGTTTTGTTTTCTACTGTGAAAATATTTCTTGTTGTGCAGGCATAGTGACCTTAAAACTGAAAAATTCTGCATTTATTACATCTGTTTATCAACACTTTATAAATGTTTGTAAATCATTTATACAAAGAATAAATCCTTTCAGCACATTATAACATGTTATAAGATGATATAAAGATCTCAGTTTTTCCTTTCTCTTTCCTCAGTATAAATCTAGAATTATGCTTGTATGGGATTCATGTGAATCAAGCCTCAGAGCTCCAAATGTCTGTCATAATAATAGGGTTGTGGATTAAAATATTAAATAGCAAATAAACAATCAAATAAATAAAGCTATTGTTTTAATGGTCACAGAAAATAAACTGTGAATGGCCTGTTGGTTGTATTCTCTTCTTTAGTTAGCCACAGCAGGAATGTTCCTCAAATAATGCAATTTTTAAATTCATTGTATCCTGTAGGAAACTGTCATTTTACACTTCCTTAAAAAACATTGCTCCTAATTTACACTGATGAAAGCCATAAGTTTTCAAAGTCTTTGCAATTGTAAAGGCCTAGGGATTATCTTTATTATCCCAGCTGTCTGAAGAGTATATATTTTTAGTATTTTTAGAGTAGCAGGTAGCTCCTAAAAATACTTCAGATGACTTTCACTGCTATTATAGAGCACTGTGATCGAAGAGATCTTTTAAAAATATTTTATCTTTTTAATATTTTAGCATTTTCATTTTTAGAATATTTTTATCTTTTAAGAATAGTTTTCCTCTTCAGTAGCTGTGTTTGTGACTTCATGACATCTTCTTTAGACCAAACATCCTACAAAACAGAAAGGAGACGTGATAACTGTCTTCAGCTGTGTAAGCTGTTACTGCAAACACAAAGAGAACAACAGTTTTCAATACACATAGAAGAAGATAAAAGAAATAATTGATGTAAAGTGAAAAAAAAAAAAAAGACATTATAAAAAGCTCTAAGCACTAAAGATAATGGAGCACTGGAACAGCCTGAGAGGTTGATGAAGTCTCCACCACAGAAGGACTCAAGGAACAAGTTAGACAAACACATACAAAGAAGTAACACTACTGCACTTCAAAAGTCTTCGAGATCTTTCTATCATTACCATCTTCCCTTGATAAGCTTAGTAATATCATTTCTTTCTGTATATTTGTGAATCAGCCACTATTAAGTATCCTAGACTGAAAAAAAGGAAATAAATGGGTGGTTGGATGAGCGGATGAATGGATGCACACATGCACAAATATTGTTAGATTTCAGACTGTAAACTACAAGATCTCAGTTAAATCCTGCCTACAAGATTAAGACATTTAATTTACCTACACCTCAAGCCCTAGTCTCTGAAGCGAGATGATAATCATTTATTTTCCCCCCTTCAAGGAAATTACATGTTTATGTTGATATTTGGCAATCCAAAATTATATTCTATCAGCTGGGAGTATTTATATTATTTCACTAGCAATGTTATACTATTAAGCACAACAACTAAATACCACAGTAACTATCCTTCATTGTTACAACCAGATAATTTTCAGTTCAGTAAATATGAAGCAAATAATGAGAAGTACAGAATGGTATTACCCATTAAAAGGAAATCTGTGTAGAATATTTCAGTAGCAAGTTCTGGTAAAAATAAACTTGTTACTCAAACATTGAAGATGATCTGTAGATCTAATTTTTTAGACAAGTTAATTTGTATTTTTTCCATCATTTATGAAAGGCGTGAAAAGACCTTTGACCAAAAGGGAAACAAATATGAAAGTACCAAACATATTTGCTGTCATTTGAAAACAGAAATATCATTACTGTCTATAAAACTACAGCTGCAGCGGGTGTCTGCCAGAGATTTGATCTCAGCTGAAAAAAGCCAGTTCAGATTGTGAACTTACAGCGTTAGCCCTTCCTGCCAGGGAGACCTGGGCTGTTGACATTACCATTGAGTGCTTGCTCTCAGCTCTGATTCCTTAAATCATTTGGATTCTGCAGAAACAAACTTCCGAAAGACATTTTTTTAATATATATTTTTTTCAATGAACTCTATCTGTCAACCAGTGTGAAATCCCCAATGGAGATTTTGTATGTGGGAGGGAGGGAGAGAGGGATAAAGGAATCTCAGTTCACAGCTGGAACATATCACCTAAACTTTCTACAGATAAGCTATTAAAGAAAAGACAAATGGTTTGCAACCAGTTACCTTTTTCTCCTTGTTAAAATTGTTCAACTAACTTAACTGGCCATTGACTTCAGGTCAAAATGTATTGAAAAGGATGGCGCAGTAAGAGATAGTACATTAACTATTCATTGGGATTTTACTAATTTCTTTTTTCCTGACAATTGGATTCTTTCTCCCTCTTTGAGTCCTCAAAATTACCCTTGCTCTTTCAGCAGCTGTTTCTGTAAAACCACTTTTAACTCAATTTCTCTTGCAAGAAGTTAGAGCCAGTTTCTGATCTCTGACACAGCTGTAAATATAGACAAACCCAATTAGTTTGAGGAGAATAACTTCCAACCAAGTAAAATAAGAGAAGTTCATGGACTTTGAAAAACAATATTTGTCATCTCTATCTATTTAGCTGAGAATCTGAGGAGAAAAAGACATTGAAGTTCTGGATACAACATAGTTTAGACAATGTCAGCACCAAACCATGTGGTGCAGTCAACACACTGGAGGGCAGGGATGCCATCCAGAGGGACCTGGAGAGGCTCAAGAGGTGGGCCCATGCAAACAGCATGCAGTTCAACAAGGCTAAGTGCAAGGTCCTGCACCTGGACTGGGGCAATCCCAAACATGAATACAAGCTGGGAAACAAGTGGATAAGAGCAGCCCTGTGGAGAAGGACTCGGGGGGTACTGGTAGACGAAAAACTCAACATGAGCCGGCAATGTGCATTTGCAGCCCAGAAAGCCAACTGTATCCTGGACCACATCAAAAGAAGCAGGTCAAGGGAGGTGATTCTCCTCCTCTACTCTGCTCTCCTGAGATCCCATCTGAGTACTGCATTCAGCTCTGGGGTCCCCAACATAAGAAACACATGTGCCTGTTGGAGCTGGTCCAGAGGAGGGCCACAAAGATGATCAGAGGGGTGGAACACCTCTCCTATGAGGAGAGGCTGAGAGAGCTGGGGATGTTCAGCCTGAAGAAGAGAAGGCTCCAGAGAGACCTTATAGCAGCCTTACGTTACTTAAAGGGGGACCTACAGGAAAGATGGAGAGAGGCTCTTTAATGGGGAGTGTAGTAATAGGACAAGGGGTAATGGTTTTAAACTGAAAAAAAAAGTAGGTTTAGATTAAATATAAGGAAGAAATTTTTCACTGTGAGGGTGGTGGGGCACCGGAACAGGTTGCCCAGAGAAGCTGTGGATGCCCCATCCCTGGAAGTGTTCAAGGCCAGGCTGGATGGGGCTTTGAGCAACCCGGTCTGGTGGAAGGTGTTCCTGCCCATGGCAGGGGGGTTGGAACCAGATGATCTTTAAGGTCCCTTCCAACCCAAACCATTCTATGATTCTATGAGTCTATAATATCTTTGTGTTCAACAACCTTTGATGGATTCTTTTTTCCATTCATTTATCATATTGTGTTTGGAATCCACCTAATCTTCTGGCAACTTCAGTTCAGAGTCATAAAGGTTCACCATTTAACCAGGTGCTATATTTATGGCATGGGTCACAGATTCCAGAGCTGGGCAGACAGCCTCCACAGTGCCATATAATGCATTTATGGAATGATCATATAAGGATTGTATGGAAAGATTGTATAAGGACAAGAAGCTGGGGAGATAGAGTTAATGGTAGAGGACAAGGGGGGGGAAAAAAGGAAGAAAATAAAAGATTCTGGAAAAAAAAAAAAAAAGGTCAAAGTAAATAAAGCCTGGTACAGTGCAGTTTAAAGGAAGAGAAGACAGGATTGCCACAAGCAGAAGAATAAGACTTGTTTACAGCTCTAGGAGAGAACAGGAAATTAATACAGCCCTCACGGTCTGCTTCTTGTTGTATGGAGAGAAGAATGTATAACATGTTTTGATATCAATAGATATGATGGCTCTTTTACTCTCTGAATTAAGAACAAATGTAATTTCTAGAAAAAATCAATCATAATATATGTCAAATGGAATTCAGAAAAAAATAGACTCTGCAGAGGATCTCAGGGTTTTTTTTTACTTCAGTTCAGTTCTCTTGCAACCTCTTACAGTATTTTATGATTGCTAATGCATAGAATCAACATAGTGTACATACATAACATCAGTAAGTATTTTTTAATGTAAATTTTAATGGATACAACACTGAAATATAGTCTTCTTTTTGGCTGTGTGTTCAAAAAAAATAAAAGGTATTGGGATTGGACAGAGAGTAGAAAAACAAGAATGATCAGACAAAGAATTAAAGCAAATATCAAGATGCTAGAGACTTGATTTCCACATGAGGAACTTTTACTGGTACCTATTGTTCCTGGACACAGCTGCCAACATTGCAATTTTGTTAAAGTACGCTTGGCTGCCTTTGCACCTTTGTCAAGCCAGCACATTTCACAGCTATAAATATGTGGCACCCCAGCATCACTTAATATTGTTGCTTTTCTTGCTTGCATATTTTGTATCTCCCTTGCAATGTCAGAATAAATGTCCCTTTTTTTGGCAGGTATTCCATGGCTGTTTGCTCAGGGAAATCCAGGATATCTACCATGGCCTTGGGGGAGAGAGGAGATAAAAAAAGCTAGTTGTGTATTTTCACTGAGCCACACTTGTGTGATTACAGAGATGGTCTTGCTAGGACTGTTTAAAATGGATTTGACATTCAGCCACTGATATAGCAAGTCCAGACCTATAGCTGTAATGATCAGTTTTCCAGTTTTCCAGTGTCAAAGGTATTACTGTTATAGGATAACTGGTAGTATGCCATGGGGAAAAGCAGCTTAGGTCATGCAGTTTAAATGAAATCAGGTTGGAAGCAGTTTATTGATTTATTAATGATGTAATTAACCAGCAATCAGAGAACTATACATTCAGGATAAATATCAGCAATAAAAAAGTTGAATGAAAATACAAAAGACTTAAAAACTGTTGATAAATACCTGCAAAATTCTAAACAAATTCCAAACAGTTTGTCCCAGTACACACACCCTGGGGGGGGGGCAGCTCCGACCTGCCTTGCTGGCCTCATTTGCTCCATGGGATCTTTACCCCATTAGAGATCTTCCATTTTCTCCTACAGTGCTTCTCAAGATGACTCTTTCTCTCAAATTTTACTCGGTATTCCACTGCCTACTGTTTAATTCCACTAATGGTCAGCTTAAGCGAAGTTTATCTTTGCTCATTTCCTTTGGACATTATCAGTTTTCGGGCAAAGCCCTCCTCAGAACAAGCGTCTTGGGGTGCTCCATTCACATGCACACACAGCGTTTACGCTCATTCTTCTTATCCAGGCTGTATTACCAAAATGAGGCCACACACTTTTCTACAACACTTTGTTGTACCAACACAGATAGACTGATCAGACTTGCTCTTTCCATGGGCCAAGTTTAAAATAAAGTAGCATAAAGCCATGTTTTCTGCATGCTTCCAAAACATGAATGCAGTCAAATATGTGCTTTCAGGAAGGAAACATTACCACAAAAACTGTGTAGTGTACACCAGCTCAAGCAAAATCGTGACATATATTCATTTACAGTCCCCTGGTAAAAATGGATATAGCTTAACTTTTTTTGAGTCATTTTTGGCAGTGTAGCTTGAATTTCTATTAGGCCATTGAACAGATGCAAAGCTTTGTCTTGTGGCTGGGCATCAACATTTTGAACATTACACAGTTATCTCTGTTGCACAGCATCTGGCTAGTCCAATTGTCTATGTTACTAACTAAAAAATGGTAATAAAGTAATGAATTTAGACTCCTTCAGCCTGATTTCAAGTCACTGAAGCAATGACAGTATACATCAGCTGAAGATTTGCTCCACAGTGTTAACTCTTTTCTTTTCATTCTTTAAAGAACAAAGAAAAGTTTGTTCTTTGAGAAACTAGATACATTTCAGCAAGAACTACTTCGGTGGTATAAACCTATTTGTGGACTGAAATCAGAAAAATAATTCAATTGAACCTATAAAATTAAATCAGACATCTGTTAGAAGAATAATTGTTTAGGTATCAAAGAGTGTGAGAGGAAAAAAAAAAAAAAGCTGCTACATTGATGAATGAAATAAGGCAGAATTAGGAAAGATTTTGTCCTTGCAAGCTTGATGAATTTGTATTTGAAAGAGTTGAACTGTTGACTATCAATAAGTAAAATTTTCCCCTGGAATAAAGGGAAGCAAGTTCATTCTAATTCAGAAGCACCTCAGATGTACCTGGAACTATCATTTCCTTACAACAAACATTATCACAAAGACTTACAGCCAGATTGCAAACATCAATTCTGAATACCTCTCAGTTTCTGACACTTCTGTGCACCCAAAAATTTGTAAATCATATGTTATTTTAGACATGAAATCATAATGGAAGATGAAGTAGTACTTGGAAAGACAACTGAGGTCAAGGGTCAAGCAACCTCAAAAATGGAAAAGGCTAAAGGGATATACATTCATTGAAAAAGACAGGAGGAAGCGAACAGATGAAGAGAAATGAGGACCTACAAGATATATTAAGATTTAGACTGGATAGGGTTATGATGGCAAGCAGGGAAGGTAGACCAGACAATAAACATCTTTTCACCTATGAATTTTAGGAGAAATATAGGAGAAAACGAGGCAAGACAAGGAGAGAAGTGCTTGAAAAGCAAAAAGGAGATACTAGAAGAGGAGATGCAACATCTTCGCATTCAGGATCAGGACAGAATATCAAAGATGGCAACAATTCAGTAGGAGAGGATGGCTGAAGCTGTAGAGGAAAGGAGCCAGGTCATCCTCACTGAGAGTTGTGAGATTTGGGGAACACATGGATGCATGAGAACTTTACAGAGCATGGGGAGATTATATGGGAGACACAGACACAGCAGTAAAATATTGCCCCAGATATGGTTAAATGTCACCAAGAATGAGGAAGAAGGGTGTGTTGTGTAAGGAATCTGATTATCTATTGTGGATTTAAAGAAAAGGGGACAGGGCCATATTGAGGGTTGTACTGCGTTTGCATGGCAGGGTTTTGGCAGCAGGTTGGGGGCTGCAGGGGTGGCCTCTGTGAGCAGAGCCCAGCAGCTGCCCCATGTTAGATAAGAGCCAGTTCCAGCCGGCTCCAAAAGGGACCCGCCGGTGGCCACAGTCAAGCCAGGGAGTGACACTGGTTGTGCCTCTGAGAGAGCAGATTTAAGAAAGGGAAAAGTAGTTCTCACTGCTCTAATCTGTTATTAATAGGCAATAAATGACATTAATCTCCCTTACAGAGAGTCTGTTTTGCCCATGACAGTAATTGGTGCATGATCTCCCTGTCCTTATCTCAACCCATGAGCACTTTTTTCAGATTTTCTCCCCCCTGTTCTGTTGAGGAGGGGGAGTGAGAAAACAGTGTGGTGAAGCTTAGCTAGCTAATGATGGAAAACCACCACAGGAGTTAAGTATTGCAACATTTAATAGAGCATTCTCAAATAACTCTGTGGATGTAGCCATCATATCCAGTCCCTTTGACTACACGTTTCCGTGAGGTTCAGATTAGTGCCATCACCAGGAAAAATACTCAGCTGACATAATTATAAATGGTGACAAATCATTTGCCTGATACAAACCTAATTGTAACCATCAGTGTCCAGTGAAACAGAATTAACTAATACCCATAGGGATCTTACTGCTCCCATCTCAGAGAACGAAACCGGCCTGTTCTCGAAATATTACCATTTTAAAAACTGGAGCATTCTGTAAGAATTGAAGTATTGTGTCAGATCCTCATTTCCCATAGACAGAGTGAGAACTGTTTGGTTTCTTTCTCTCTTTTACCAGATTCCTGCAATATAGGAGCCTATAGCTCCTATATTGCAGCATTTCTGCGATGATGCTGCAGAGAAAATGAGCTTCCTGGCTGGACAGCTTCTACCATTGCCTGGAAGTGTTCTGCAGGAGAGATCAGATGGATGCCAGCTCCTTTGATTTGTATCCCTTCTTACACAGCAGCACGGCCGAGGGCACTAGGGTGCCCAACTTCTTTTAGTAGTGACAGGACCACTGAACACAGAGAGTGAAAGGGGAAAAAGCACAGCAGCTGCTGTGGGAGGGAAACGTGACCCCTCCAAACTGCTGTGACATAAGTGTGACCGACAGCCAGATCCTGCAAAGGAAAGAAACCAGCATAGCAGAAGTCATGACACCACTGTGCAGGGACACATTCTTCCTTTCACTTGCCACATGGGAAAAGCAGAAAAAAGGTTTCATCAGCTGTTTTAGCCAAGTGTATTCAAGTGTAATTTTGTCTGCGGGGTGTGCGTGTGCGTGAAAGACAACAGGAAGAAGCACTTAGTTTGATTGCACTCTAGCCATTTGCTGATAATGTGGTTGAAAGCAATTGTGTCTGATAATTTACGTTTTTAAAAGCCTGATTTGCAGTAACAGCTTTAAAAACACTGAACAAGATTAAAAGAAAAAGGTGGGGATTGGAAAATTAAATCTGTAAATGGAATTCAAAATTGGTAACATAACATGCAGTGGGATGAAACTACACATAAATTGCTTTATATGCTAAAACTGAGTATGAAAACAAAGGTTTTGTTTCTCATTACACAGATACTTACTAGTCTCAAAAAGTGATGCCTTTTCACAAAAACAGGCGATAGCCTGCCTGTTTGCTCGGCAAGGTGTCTGAAGATAATGAAGTTATATTCTCCTTGACTGCACTGTACCAAAGTCATGGTTCAGACACTTCACAGGAATGGGATAGATAACAGCTTTCTTAGGGACAGGGTCAAGTTAATATACCAGCTCTCATTGTACAAGACTAAAGCTTCTTGAGAAGCAATAAAAACAGAGAAGAAAACCTCCCATGAGTGGGAATGAACAACAGGGTTTGCATTTTTCACCACCCACAACTTTAGGGATACCTAATTCTCCTAGAAACTTTATCTCCTCAGCTGTTGTCAGAACTGATTTTCCAATAAATACATACAGAGGCAATCCTATTGTCCTACCTACTGTCTTCACAAGTATGGATGGCAACCAGCAGAATGATTCTTATCTGTAAATTTCTCATGTAAACCTTACCTCAAAGGTGGAGTTCTAGAGGAAAACAGTCTGCACAAACACTCATCCTGGGGCTACTGTTCTCTGGTTAGTACTTGTGATTTAAATATGCAACTCAATATCCACATTTATCTAAAAAAAAAAAAAAAAAAAAAAAAAGCAAAGTATCTAACTTATTACATTAGATCCAATTTTAAAGTGAAAATAATATCTTTCCTCAGCTGTTTCTCTGTGTTCAAAAACACCTACAGTATTTAAGGTCTGTTTACAGTATTAGAGTTCTAGACGCTCAAAATATGTAATATGTCTGAAAATTAGTATAGTTTGAATCCTTTCCAAAGTTTGAGAAACTTAAATGTTTGAATTCGTATGCTACCATGCTCAAAAGCTTAAAGGCATAAGATGTATTTTCTTTCAGGAAAATAAAAAAATAAGTTTAATTATAAAGAAAATAATATAAGGAATGAAAAAAGAAAGCAAATCATTTCCTCCTGTTAAGTCATGCAGTATTTGTGGATACTGTAATGCACAGCTTCTTCCATTAAATATATATATATATATGTGAAATTTGAATTTTGAAAGGCCCGGGTAGTTATAAGACAATTAGAAAATGTCATATAACTGTATATTGTAGCTTTTTACAGTATTAAACCATTTAAAGTCTTTGCTCTTAAATTTTGAAATGAAAGCACTGAGAAACTCAAAGACCCCAATGACCAGACTTTGCCATGATCAACAGCTCAGGAACATTTCATTCAGATTAAAAAGGAGCTTCAAACAGTTTCCTTAAAGATCCATATTTTTGAAACGTTTTAAAAAAGATTTTCCTGAGCTATGGTTTTCCTGTTAAGAGAAGCCTGAGAGGTGATTGTATGTCACACAACTGCTTCTGCTTCATATGTGACAGGCAGGACCTTTTCCTGTGCAAAATGGGGGGCAATTCTCAAAGTCCATTGCTAATGCCATTTTTTGTCTTGTCCATTCTCCTTGAGGTGGATCGATGACAAGATGAATAGAAACATTTCTCTCAGTCTTTCAGATGTTTCCATGTGTCTCTGTGTGGTAATCCTGCAGCCTGGCCACAGTTTTAGGGAAAACTTCAGCCATTTAGGCCCAATAGTTTAACCAAGGTTAAAAGTAATAATTTACATACCTAAGCAATTTGTGAACTGCTGGATGTGAATTCAGTGACAGCAGAGGTGACTTCAATGATAGAGGATTTCATTTTGTGGAAGGCTGATGAACTTCAAATACTTTCAATGCTCTCAGCTACAGAAGTGAGGGCACGTACCTACCTGCAGTACAGCATCGCACAGTTGTTTGCCAGCTGAGGAATGGCACTCAGCCAGCCCTTTCCTGTGTAAGGAAGGACTACCTCAATTCATCATGTAAAGAGAAATGAACAGAAAGATTGTTCTGGAAAGAAAATATTATTCTCATAGGAGAACAAAAATACAAGATAGAAAGATTTATCATTAATTTGAACTGGGCCTTGGAAAACAGGCAGGGCTTTTTTTTGTGACACACAATCTAGAAATACCACTTTAGATGAACTTTCAATGTTTAAAAGTATTAATATTATTACATCATAAAGATATTTAATGACATTTATCTTTTTGCTCATCTTTGAGTATAAGCAAAAATTGTTAATATTTATTTTGAAATGGGGGAGATATTTTAAAGCCAGTCTAAAATCCATTACTTTTTGACAAACTCTGCATTGCATTTGATACATTATATAGGTGGAACATCCTGTATTTTATCACTACTATCACTGCAATAGGATACATTTTAAATCTATGCTACACTGGACACTAAGTGGCAAGTATACAGCATTTTATTCTGGATGCAGTTCAGCTTCTGAGCACTCTAACATTATTTGGGAGTAAGTCAGGTTCAGTTCCTTTTCTCCTCCCCATGAGATAGTTAGATTGCACTAAGTATCATTGCTGTTAGTGTGCTTATTACTATATATATTACCCACTGTTTCTCTTAGTACTGTGGAAAAGTGTTCTGCAATTTCAGTCATATTGGTATAATCTACACATAAGAGCCTTACATGAGGGCCAGGTACTAAAAGCTTCCTCTGCTGCAACGCAGAGCAAAGCACTTCATATATACGATATAAACTCATTCCTACTAACTCTCTTAGAGCAAAGCAAGCCACGTTATCATAAATATATTTATGGTGGCATAACTACATCTACGACCAGCCATTTGACCAGTGTTGCCGTGTGAGTCTCATTTGTAGCTCTGATTAAAACAGCTATCTTATCTAACATCCATAGGCAGATGGCATAGAGTTAGGTGTTAAATTGTTCCTGCAAATGTTATAAGGTTATGTACTTTTATCAGTGCAAAAGTGCTTCTACCTGGACATCACTTCTCCACATAGCTAAGTCTACCATGGAGCTTCTACAAGCATAACTATACTATTGAAAAATAATCACACCTCTTACTAACGATTTAATTTCCATAATTCCCTAGGGATAATAGTTTCAATTCTCTATGTAAGAATTAGCTGTGCAAGGGCCCCAGGATCTCTAAAAGAAAAAAGTCTCTTCAGTTTGCATGGTACATGGACCATTTTCTGCCTATAATTTAGAAAAGAAAATTCTCACCCTGTTTTTTGCAATAATGTCCTTGAACCCATAAAAGGATAAGCTATGCTGAATGTTTGTCATAGATTTGTTTCCTGAAGATCACAGGCTATCATCTATACGTCACATTCCCACAGCTGTTGCAGTCAGCCTGCACAAGCCTCCAAAGTCTCTGAAAGCCATGGCCATTTTGAGAAGACTCAGTATGCAGCTGTGAAATTTTATCTGTTTCTGGAAGAACTATGCATGATTGCAGGCCTGGCAGCAATTGCAGAGCTTGATAGTGACGCGGCATGTTCCCTATCGTAGGAACTGCCAAGCTGCACGGCACTCTGTTCCCAGAAAACCACCCTCCGGCCAATTTGCAGTAAGAGTCTGCCACTTAAAAATAATAAATTCCACATCTTGTGACCCAAATTAAGATTCTAGGTACAAGCCTTTAAAACTCAAGAAATCGGGCAATATCCAACCTGTTGAGGCAGAGATTTATTTAATGAATCTTCAGTGAGATCTGGATAAATATTCCAGTCATCCAGAAAACCACGCCAATGGATGCAGCTTCCTAGCTCAGATGACCAGTCCATCCTTCAGTGATCAGAGTTCTGAGAATTTCTTCCTTCATTCTGGCTCCTTATTATTATACTTCAGAAAAAGCTTAAGATTTAGCTTCTTTAATTATAACATTTATCGCATAGCTGGACACATACTACAATCATTTACTCAATTGCTGTCCTATTTAATTCTGCTAAATATATGATTTAAGCACAAGATTTTATAACTTAACCAAACTAAAAGGTAGGCCACCAAGAAAAAAAAAAAAAGGAAAAAGAAAAGGAAAAAGAAAAGGAAAAAGAAAAGGAAAAAGAAATAAAAATAAAAATAAAAATAAAAACTTAGTACCATTTCATCCCTATTTCATATACTGGTAGGCAAAAAGTACCACTTACAACACCTCCCCACTTCACATAGGTGTAATATGTCTGCAGGATTTTTCAACTTCAGAGATTCAATGATCAGACAAAAATACACACTAGTGAGAGTGAGGTCTGGGCTACATTGTCAATGTACAAAACCTAAAATTATATTCTAACTTCCCCCTTTACTGGGGAGGATGCCCAAGTTTGCAGATGATCTTGTGTGACTAGGAAAAGAACATATATAACAGAAATACTCTGCTCTGCTGTTATGACTACAGATTTCTTGGTACTCTTTCAGCAGATGGTGCATTGTGACAACTATTTATCGCTCTGACCAATGCTGCCTTTTTATTGCCTTCTGTTCTCTCATTGGCATGTCATCTCCACCTGTTGCCTGCTTTTAAGTGCTCAGGACTTGTCCGCAGGAGTGTTCCTGTGCCGTACTAAGTGGATTCAGCAGGTGTTGGCATTATGCACTCGGTGTAAATCTGCCTTTGACAGTAAGAGGGACTTCATGCTTGTTTAGGAATATCAAAGTAGATTATTCCTAGCACACATAAGTCCCTTCCCTGAAGAGTCTGGATGCCCACAGGAGAAGGTACTAGAAAATAGTCGCTGCTGATAGGGTTCGACCTCTCTGTTGCAGATTTTTTTTCTCACCAGGTAGACAAAGCAACGAGAGAGGACACTTGCTCACTGCATGTTTGCACAATGAGGACAACAGTAAGAGGGTGGGGAAAGAGCTGCTTGACAAGGACCCTTCATCTCACTTAAAAGTAAAGATACATTTTCTATGGATAATTTACAAAAGACAAAGTTCACCGATGTGTTAACATACAGTGCAGGTCCTACACCACTGGCCATATTTTACCGTGTGGAAGTACTGGATATTGTTATACACTAAGCAAAGCTTTAGTTTAACTTCTTCATCACTCGAGCAGCATATATATGTGTGTCTATCTATCTAGACAGCAGACAGACCATTGACCATATTAATGACATTTCATCAGGTGTCACAGTGTGTTGAAAGAAAATTTATCTCCTGCAGGTCATCACTAATACCATTGCAGTGAGAAGTATGTAATCACTTTTGGCTGTCAATAGTGTAATAGCAGAGGTGTTTACCATGTAGATGATCTATTACACTTTTATGTGGCTGTCTGGGAAATTTTATAGGACTGAATATAATCCAGGTTGCTAAATTACATGAAGCTGGTGTGAGTGAACAATTTTATGTTCAAATAGACTTAAAGAAAACATATTATTAGCAAACATATTAAAACAACTTTGATTAGTGAAGACATCAGCAGCAAATATAAATTATCTATTAATCTTTCCTTTAAATTAAAGAATTCTTACATTTTAAATATATAATAAAAAAACTATATATTATCATTTTCAACCAGAAGGCTGAATTATTCATAAGCATTTTGTATGTGAAAATATTTTAAAACATATGGAAGAATATATAAACATGATATAATGCTGAAAAGATTTATCCTAGAAAAAACTTGAATTTGGAATTTTTGTGCATACACTGTGAAGCTTTCTCTACTTGGCACACATGTGTATACTGTACACATTAATCACTGCACAGTATGTTTCAAGATATGCATTATCCAAATAAAAAACAGTCCTTTAATATACAGACATGATTTCTTTTAAAAAAATAATAAAAAAAAAGCCCATGGCACAGGAGTTCTGTCATCTATGGTGTCACTCAGAATAAAATAGGCAAACATGTTTCATCCTACTGTTGTAAGGCACCTGTGTGCTTTTGTTTGTGTGTCATTTATCCAATGTAGTGTAAGTTGAACTGAGTCCCCCGCACACTTCGAAAGCAACAAAAGTGAACATTTTTCCTCATATAACTGAAATGAGTCCCATTTTCAAAGGAAATAACCAGAATATAGTCAGGCTCTGTTATTTACAATGCAGGCTAAAGATGAGTTTATTATGCTACAGCATAGCATATATATATGCTATATATACATATATATATATATATGCTATAGCAAAGCAGGTCTGGCATGGCACCAAGTATATCAGAGAAGTCTAACAATTAGCTTTGCCTAAAGTTCCTCATTTCAGTTACCTTACTCTACGGTAGAGTGGTCTTTAGCGTAGATGCTGTAACTGTCATTGCACGGACGCAGCCCCAGAAAACATGTTCCCAGTGTGTTCTGCTCTCCAAACAAAAGAAAAATGCAGGCACTCTACAATCAGATTACAATTTTAATATTCTCTTCTTTATTTACCCTGCTCAAGGGATGAGTGGTTTCAATGCCTCCTAATCAAAATTGTAGATGGCTTTCAAATGGATGGAGCTTGATAAAAGATAATTATAGTAATGTGAGAAGCAATTGTCAGCCAAAAACTGAAAGGAGAAAGGAAAGTACTGGAGGACATTTCTATAGCATAGAAATCCAGAAGTGTGGGTTTTACTGAACTTGATAAGGCTCCACTGGAATTCTAAAACAGAGAATTGCCATATAGTGCAGCATATGCACACTTGTATCTGAGGTTTGGGCCTTCTAGAAGAGTGGCAACACAATCAGAACAGTGAGTCCAGATAGGCTGCCAGACCCCCAAGAATCTTAGTCTGTTATTAATGTGCACTTGTGCCTTACAGGAAACCCAAGGAGTCCAAGGTCTCACACACACTGAGCACACACCACACAGGTAGTTTGTGTAGGTACGGGAAGACCAGCATGCCCCACATGTGTTGAATTTACCACAAGTGAGCTGAATGAGGCCCATGAATGTTTCTCCAGGAAATACTAGAAAGAAACTAGGGAGCATAAACTGAGATGATATTAATATGCTGCCTATTTTTCAAGGATTACCTTTTATTGGAAGACAGCATCTTCACTGATGGCAGACAGCCTCACCCACTTCCATGGCAGGAAAAGTTGGGGAAAAAAAAACAGGAAATAATAGTGTGGAGGAAGGGAGAGAATGGTGAACAGACACAGGTTAGTGTCATTCATTTGTAGAAGTCCTTGCTAAACATACTGCTCCTGATCCCCTTATAGCTACACAAGGATGACAGCATAGAGTTATGTGGGTTTCAGTAATAAAACAGAAAGTGGAAGTCTGTGCTGATTCCAGAACTCCCCAGTCTGGGTATCCATGTATGGGGTATTTTATACTTTAACATAGAGTTAATTAAATCAGTGTGCATTTACATATTTCAAGGACTATTTGATGATGTTGGAGGTACAGCACAAAATTTTCAAGATTCAGGTAATTATGATAGAGGATGGTTGTTTAGATGGTGCAGTAAGCATGCTCTAAGCTTTTCTTAAATAGTTTAAGCAAAATTTGCAATATACTTACTAAGCCAATCTCTCAACAGTTATAAACCAGCACAGTAATTTTCCGTTCTATGAACTTGCATTGATTTATGCCAAAGAAAGAGTTGGCTCTGTTGTAAATTCACAGTCCTTTCAAATACCACGGACTTACATTTTTTACGTCAACTAAACAGTTAACACATTATACAGAGCTGGTTGTTTACAGCCAGTCTGTGTTGCAAGTATCAATCAACTTAACGTATCTCAAAGCTGGATTTCTAATCTAAACTAATCATCTAAACCTCCAATAGTCCATGCCAATAAATAGTCATTTTTTCTTGTGCTAGGGCACAGTTCACCTCTCCTAACATGGATTCATTTGATCTATTTTGGATGTCTGCTTTAAGAGAGATGAATCTTGCCCTAAAACAGCCTTTCTCTCTTTATTGACATTTACAGGCATCTGAACAGATTAACGCCACTTCTAGTCTTAAAATAAGGTGACTCTGCCTTTAGAGGGATCTGCAGCTTTTACTGTGAGAGAAGCCTATTTGGGATGGATGAACCCTTGCCACAATTCCAGGAGCTTTAAAAAAAATCAAGGGGAGCCAAGAATTTATCAGTTCATTGAATAATTGTTTCTGCTCACAAACCTACATGTCTCCCAAGAGGATACCAGACTCCTTAATGATACAGAAAGTGCTAAAAGCTTTATCTTTAGATAGTATTAAAAGATGAAAATGCAATGCCCAGAACTTCAAATATACAGAAACATATGGAACACCAAATGGATGTCCTGAAGGAGAAATACCATTTCCTCTTTTCTCATCACTCACCATCAATTTAAAACAGATTAAAAATCTTCAGTATGTGTTCATACTTATGAATTGCAGAGATTCTGATGCAATCACTTCAGCCACTCTGTGCTGATTACCTTCTCCTATATTGAACACATCAGAAATGAGTGTGGACACTGATAGAACAAACTGGCACGACAACTAAGCCTAAAAGCATTCTAAATGTTCCCTGATGTTGAAAAAAAAATCATTATAATAATGTAATAGGGTTATTGCTCTGTGAACAACAAATAAAATGATTGCATATATTTGGATACTTATAGGAAAATAATATATGCTTTAAAGTAAAATAATAACAATAAAAAAACAACCACCACTAACCTCAGTATAATAAAAATCCTCAGTTTCAAGACAAATATCTCCTACATTCAACCTGTAAAAAGTGATGTATTAGGGTTAACACTGTAACCTATTCCTAGTAATCATCATCATTAGGAATGCAGTACTGAGTACTTTATGAACAACTATCAATTGCTGCTTTCTGTAATAGGTTCCAATAGTTTTATTTTAAAGAAAGATTTTTATGTTTACTACAATTATTTATGGGAACCTCCCCAGCTATTGAATTAGAAGAAAAAGAGATTTAAATGGTCCACATCAGAACAAAGAATGGGTATTTTATGAGTTTACTGCTCATATTATTACTCTGCACTGGCATTTTCCTCACCACCTGGACAGACTGAAGTAATTTAGTAGATTGTGTTCCGTCGCTTCTTTAATTACAATGCTTCACTGAGCAGTCACTTTTGTACTTGCTAAGAATTTTCTGCTAAGGAATTGTGCTGTCCATTGCCATCAAGGCATAACTTGAGGACTTAATAACAGTGGACTTTGTAGCCAAAAGCTAGTCATGTGGAGAGAATGACAACCAGCAATTCACAAAAAACACTATAGTCAGATACAAAAGTTGAGTGTCAGGCACTGAATCAATCCATCAGCATTCTGCTAACTGGCTATGTTAGATCTCGGTGCTACAAAGATCCAGGTATCCTCTTTTTCCAGTTTTTTTTCCATCTTTACTGAAGTGTATACAAGAATTGACTTGCCTAGTCACAAGCCTTCCTATTTTCTCTGTGAAGATATAACTTGTCTATCACCCTCCAGAATCCTCCATTTCCTGGATGTAAACAGAAATAAATCAGGTATGAGAAATGAAAAGGGTCATTAGGAGAATCCCAGTAACACGTCGTGTCAAAAACATCTTCCTTATGAGAACTAGAAATAGCCCTAGAAACATTAATGAATTAGTTATTAAGTTAGTTATTAGTTAGTTATTAAGTTATTAGCCCTTAAAGGGGGATTGTTCATCCCAGGTTCACAGACAGAAAGACTGAGGTTGTTTGGCCTCTTGTTCAACACTACACAATCTAATAGTGGTACCTGCTCTGTCTCAGATTTGTACAAAAAAACATCATTACTTCCTAGCATCCATGGTACTGCTAGGAAGAAGAGCTGGGACTTCTGACTCCCTGCTCTGGTCCTTTATGCATGGAGAGAAAATCCTGATTCTTCTCATAACCAAAGGTTATATTTTTCAGTATAAAGACATTTAGCCCTAAACTTCCCTGAGGCTATTTGGAAGACAGTTCAGTTCAGTTTGGAAACAGTTCAGGGCATTTGGCAGGATATTAAAAAGAAAATCTCTAAAATACCATAACTGCAGGAAAAAAAAATATCCCTCTCTGGTAACAGTTGCACCTACATAGTCAAATTTGGGGGTGGAGGGAGTGTTTTCTGATTCCTTTAAGAGAGATAGCAGCAGAGAGGGACTTTAAGTCTTGTGAAGTAGGACAGAGACTCCTTTACCCTGGAATATGCACTGAGAACACACATCACTCTTAGTTTAATGCCATTAAACTGAGTTAAATACAATTTAACTAATTTACATTAGAGTATAGGATGGGGGTATCTTGCCAAGAAAACCTGGAAACAAGGATACAATCCATGAGAAACAGTTTTTAAGACTGGACTGAAGCTTCCTTTGCACGAGGACATGGACAGTGAACTGCATAGTGGCTCCTGCACCAGGGTGACAGGAAACCTCGACTGAAACAGCTTGAGAATTTTATCAGTTTGTGTGTATCTTCAAAGTTCAAGAAGCAATATGGCTATCCAAAATCCTAATATAGTCTGGTATTAGCAAGCCTTGACAAGTTTTCAGCAGGACTCTGCATATCTACTTTTGTTGTCCCTGAAAGTCCAGTTATAAATACACTTCCTCTGGCAACACAAATACTTTAATCAACTCCTTACTGCCCCATCATCACCCTCTCCAGTGCTCTGGGAAAATTGTTTCTGATTCCAGCACAAGAACCAGATCAGTGAACAACTGTTGGGTAAAAATAGCTCTGCAACCAAAAGAAAGTTTTTAGCCTCAGCCAGTCCTTGTTCAGTTCATTGCACAGTCCCACAACAAGCTATACCAACGCAAATGATGCTAATGAACATTTGTGACAGAGAATGTTCATAGGCTGGCACTGATACCAATAGGTTTGCAAGTGTAGCAATACTGAGAGATGGATCTCACTGTTTCACCAGTTCTGGTTCAGCAAGGCTGCTTCTGCACATGCCTAAGAGATTTGCAGACATGCTTAGAGGTAATTAGGGCTCCAGTCAGATGGGGAAATGCAAATCCTACCATTTGTACTAAGACAATAGGAATTGTCTTTGGTTTTCAAAGATGAAGTCAGAAAAAATCAACATATCTTTTAATACATTTCTGTATCTATAAAATATCTTAAAAGAAGTATCTTAATTTAGAAATAAACTAATAATTAATGAAATGAAAACAGAAGCAGGCAGCATTGTTTTAAACTATTTTACTGTAATCAGTATGTGCCTAACAGGTACCAGTATGGAAATTTAAGTCAGTAGAGTTTACAATTTTAGTTAACTGTGAGAACTCTAAGGTTTGATATATTTAACATGTACATAAACTTTTAAAAAGTGACTTATTTAGATAGATTTCCTGTTTTATTGTTCATGAATGGTTACATCTAAATTTTCTAATTGTAAATGTAACCACTTTATGGAAGACAATAACCTAGACATGAGAGAAATGTTGCAATACTTATTGCTACATTTTGATCATCAAATTAGACACACAAATCACATGCATGTAAAAATGTAACAAAGCATTGCTGAAGATTCCTGTGGCAATGTTACTACAAACACATTTAATGTCTGGAAGAATTCCAGTAGTGCATCGAAATGTAAGGCAATATTGCATAGCTTTTTAAATTAAAGTAATGGTGTCATTAATACAAAGTTCCTACAGAGTATTTCTCTACACAGATAATGATAATATGAGGGAAAGTCGGGAACTGTTATCTTGCTTTTCAGTGTATTCTAAAAAATCAGTTATATTAAGTAAGCCCATACACTTGATGTAGTCAATTCTCAGTGGTATTTCAGGAAAGATTTATCGAACCAGTAGATTGTTTCCTCTCAGATACTGCTGAGACGTGTTCATGGAATTCTAAGATGTTTACAGTAAATTAGAAGCTAATTAGTTGAACTGAAATGCCAGCACCTGCTCCTGCATTATTTAAAAAAAAAAAAAAAAAAGAAAAAACATTTAGGGTTTCACAAATGGAGCTAATTCTTCTGGGCCTGGATTTCTCAAAGCCTATTTAATCATTTGAAAAGGTTGTCAGAATTATTAGGTTATGAAACTGAATCACTGCATCTTAGATATTTTTCCTTCCTGCAGCTTTATAGTCATTATTGTATTAAGATTCTGGCAAACAAGGACAACAATATTTATGGTTCCTGCCATAACATTAAAAATGCATATCCCATTCAGATTTTATGAAACTTGAATTGCAGCAGGAAATGAGCAGTTTAGATGATAATTGACTTGTAAGAATTAGAGCAGTTCAGGTTTCCCCTGTGCAAAGAGAAGGTTCATCTGAGGTCTTAGAGATAGATGATAATTCCTCCAAAGCATCACATCTGTCTCTACAAAAATGTGTAAGAAACTCTTTTGTTCTGGTAATTCTATATTGTGTCAATAACAGTTTTAAGTAAAAAAGACAGAGCAGACACTGCTAGCCAAATTGTGATAGGAAAATTAGGGTGAAATCCAAATCAAATATTAGATACATGTGGTATTTTATATAATGCATAACTGAATAACCTGCCAATTCTAATGAGCTTATAATTTAATCAGGAGAGCATAGTACACAAGCAATTCTGGATGGGAATGTGTGCCACCAAAGAGATGATCAAAGTAATAAAAAATGCTCTGAGAAGGAATCAGGTTTCATGCGAGGAAGAGAAGAAGAGATTTTCATACTGTAGGAATTAAGAAGCTTCTCATATCCGAGAAGATCCCCCAAAGGAAAGTATCAGAACTACATGTGTGAGAAACCAGAAAAGGAGAGTAATGGGGAGATGATGTTGTTGAGTAGAAAAAGCTATAACTGGTAGAGTACATGAGGAGCAAAACTGCAAGAGGTGGAGCTGAAGAGACAGGGAAACTACCTGAAATGATGTGAGAAGGAGGGCAGCAGCACAGAAGGAGAAGGTTGAAATGAGGGCAGTCACCATGCTCTGTTATTACAATCAGAGTGCCATTTTCCTGTAGTAGTTCCATTTCTTAATATTATATTTTCAAGACATTCTCTCTCCTCCCAGGGGAGAGAGACATGGAGACGTTCATGAAACAATTTACCATAAATTAGAAGCTGATTAGTTGAACAGAAATGATTTTTGTCTATTTCAGCCTTGCAAGAGCACAACATATGCAGGCTCCTGGTACTATTTACAAAAAGCTGCACTGAAATCAGTCTGGGCTGTGCTTTATGAGCTCAGCCTGAAATATCTAGTATTTGCACTTCCAGGTTTTCCAGAGGGCTGTGATTAGTTCCTGGTGATTGTTACCAGCAGTGCCCTAATTTGATAGACGAGAAGCTGAAGTTTTATTCAAATATGGTTGAGAAACCACTGCCCTCTGTTTTTTTCCCCTAGCAATCTCTGGGGACACAAAGGGAATGCAAACAGTATGAGGAGCATTCTTCTGCAGAGGTCCTTGTTGCTCTTCTATACTCTTCTTTACTCTTACCTACTATTTTTACTTACATCTTGCTGCAGTATTACTCTTGCATTCTTGGGAAAAAAAAATCACTGAGATATACCAAAGCTCCTTCAAAACCACTAGTGAAAGGCATATACCTGATGTTACGTTAAATATGGAAAGTTAATGGGTATGGGTGTTCTGATTTGGTAAAAGATGTCTAAGAGACTTTACCAGGCTTCAAAGATGGATCAGCCCCGTTGAGTTGCACTTTGCATAGGAAGTAAGCCAGAAAATATGGTTTGTGGTTTCTTCTTCCTTGGAATTTCCTAAAAGCAAGCAACAGCATTAAAGAAACTGTTATGTCTTGTGCTTGCTAAGCTGGTCTCAAAATGCCACCAATACAAGTACCCAATATCTTTTTCCTTGTACCAGATTCTTTTGCTGCCCTGAGTCTTCCCTTTGCATTTCTTTTAGAGATGCTTCTCTGGTCAGCCTTATCAACTGATTGAATTCCCCGCCCCTGAGACCAAACTAAAATTACAGGCATTGGTGGAAGAAAAGAAAAAAAAAAAAAAGTAACTTTCCCTTTCATAAACTATTTTGGTTACAACCATATTTCATTATTCCATTTCAATGAATAACTACCAACATTTAATCATCCTTTCTTGCCATCAGTATGTAATCGGCAGATTTCTCCTTCCATTTCTCTTGCATTCTACCCTAATATAAAGGCATAGGAATCAACCAAAGACCCAAAATGCACCTTGCTATCTAAAATAAAAGCTAAAAAAGCACCCCACAAGATCCCTGTTAACAAAGACTTCAGTTTTAAAGCATAGGTCTCTGATCTTTTCTCTACTTTTTCTATATTTTTCTCTGTTTACCTGTATGTCTTCTTAAATTTTGTAGCCACCCTAATTGTTTAACCTGGCCTTCAATCAAGTCTCCACATCTAATCTGTCATTCTACAAAAAAAAGGGCATATCTTTGCCTCACCAAACATCTCTTCTTCTTTTTTTTTCTTTTTACAACAGCAAAAAAAGCCAGAGATATGTATAAGTAACTTGATTTTTGGACTTGTAGTTGTTCTCTCAATTTCACACACTCTTTCAGGTGAACAGCATTTTTATTTATCAGCATTATAGTAATGTGAAAGATTGGACAATTCAGATATACTGTAGATCATATTTTTATTTCATATCCAATGCAAAAGCTGTGGTTATTAAAGTCTCTCAGACACATCAAATATTAATATTAGACCAAACTTTTCCAAAGAGTTATATAAATATGAAAAGTTATTTTTAGAACTGTATAACCTGAACAATCATACAAGTCAGCAACAGGATTTTCATGCGGATCTGCAGCTATTTTCAGAATGTGAAAATACATCATTCATTAAAGAATTAAGCCTTCTATCTCTGCATTTAGTCCTGTAAGTTTATTATGCTTACAAGTCCCCAAAAAGCAAGAAAATGTTCTTTATATGCCTATGTGACTGTAAAGTATGCTGTGATTTTGTTTCAGAAAGTGTCTTTTAAATCAGACTCAAGAATATTACCATTTTCATGGTAATTATTCTTCTAGTAAAAATGATTTTGCAAAGTTCTTAAGAAAAATTACATTATTCTAATATTCTTTTGGAACACATAAAAACATACTCATTTGTTTAACTGAACTGAACCGTTTTGCGTCAATGCAATATTAAACTGGTTATAGTACTACAACATCTCTTGATATTCATACACATCAGGTCCCCATTCTCTCCAATCAGCTAGTCTAATGAAAACACACATCGTGCAGTGTTGCACTGTGTTCTCCTTACACACACTGTGGGAGACAGAGACTGTAGATCACAGGAGGCCTGAGCTGTTCCCGCAGCACTACAGTTTAATGTCAAACAGAATGATTCCATTAAAATGTATAAACATTTCAACATTGTGGGAGGAGGGAAGAATTTTTTCATTTCTCAAAGAACAGCAATTCCAAATTTCACTCGTTGTATATGGCATGAGTCTCAAACACAAACTCTAATATATGGACACCTGTGACACATCTTTACAGGTGTCCCACTCTGTCTATATTATATGATGAGGGAGCTGGAATATCTGTGTATTATGTGTGTAATACCCTAACCTACCTTTTTCATGGTTGTAAAAAAAATGGTTGTTTTATGAGAATACAGTTTTCAACTGAGCCATCTTGCTTTAAAAAAAAGGGGGGGGGAGGGGTAGAAGGCTTTCCACTGGCTTTTGTTTTTTTGAATGTGCCAGAGGCTTTGGAACGATTTTACTATAAATAAGTAAATAAATTAAAGGAAAAGAGTCTGCAAAGAAGCACCAGGCATAGGTTAATAATGAGGGCCCCTGAGAAAAAAAGCTTTAGGAGAACTAAAAACTGTCAAAAGAGGCTTGAAACTGTGAGCAGAGACACAAGCTCTTGGTGTTTTATTTTTACCATTTTCGTTAAAAAGAGAACTTGTATATTCTCTGGAAAAATCAAATGAGGCTATGAAGTAGACTCAAGCTTATCAACCCATTCAAAGCCAAGTTTTTGTCAAACTGGAACTGAACCAAGTTTCAAGCATTACTTTGAAGACTTTTTTGAACACTTCCATCCCCCTATAATATTCTGGCTTCCAGTTCAGAAGAGTGGATTGACCAAGTGTTGACATCTTCTCAGAGGAACCTCTTCCACTCTGTGCCTGTCTGCATCTCTAGGGATGTCCCTTCCCTAATCTCCCTCTCTCACCACATGCATGGCCAAAACCTCCACCAAAAGCTAACACCTTCGCATTATTTTTGCTATTCGTTACAATTCTGCAAACATTAGCAAAGATGTCAGAGCTATTTGGAGATATTTAAAATGAGGTTTTACTGTTTCTAACAAGAGGGATCTTTGATTCCTTTTCTCCTACTGTGGACACCCATGTATAGCTGCTAACACAAAGTCAAGCCCTCTCCTTACTCCACTAGACCCCAGCAATCTCATTACTGTGGCTTAGGCTCGCTGCCTGAACACGAGTGTATGCATGCATTAATGTCTCTCTGTACGTCTATATTCTGCAAAGAATTCAGTTAGAATTCAGTTGGGGGGTGGGGGGGAGCAGGGGCAGGGGCAGTCAGAAGGGTCTAAGAAGTTTTTAACCCTATTTCCCAGAGCTCTGGATCTATGCTTATTACAAGTGCAACATAATGCTACACCTTTCTGCAGCTACCACAACACGGTATGCCGACCTCAGGGAGCTGCAAAGAGGTTGTGACTCTGCCTTGGTGGGAAATGCTGCCCATTCCCCCCAGTGGGAATGAGGAATCCCTCCTTGGCTGAAGCCTGTGTTGCGTGCCTGACCATATCACATGGCCCTTTTGAAATCAAAATATTGTAATGTGAAATAATTCTGGACTGATTGGCTGTTTGAAAATACATTATTGGCTTGAATTCTAATGAAAACAGCATAAGTTTCAAAGGCACCTGAACCAGATTGAATAAAAATATTTTGGTTCTATTTCCCAAAAAAGAAATAAGTTCATTATTAATTTATCTCCCTAACTGGAGCAACCACAAATAATACAGATTTTTGGCTAACCACCTGACAAGTAAATCAGAGAACTCCATAATGCTTCATCAGTAGATAAATAATACAGAAAATCTGAATTTTTGCATCTAGCAGTGTCTAAGAAATTTGGGACTGGAGAGCAAACCCTTTAAAACAATACTTTTAATACTTCTGCAAACCATTATTATGAGCACATTTTATTTATTACTACTTAAAATACAACTATGTTCTTTTTTTGTTGCACATTAAGTAACGTAGAAAATTCGTATGGCAATTTCAAATCTGTCATTTTCAAAATCCCACTGCTACATTTTTAATGTGGGTGGATTAACTGTTCCTTCTATAAGTATCATTGGGCATTTCTTGTTCTGAATATTTATGCTTCTTTCCAACTGGAGTCGATGCATTAGCCAGCCTATCACCACCATAAATAAATGTAATCTATTTCATCCATTGATTAAACCAGCAGAGCCTGAAGGAACATTTCACAATCCTGGAAACCAAACAGGTTTTTATAACTTCTGTTCATTCTCTTCTTGTATATAGATTCTGATATTGTACAGGAGGCATTTTTGTTTCTCAGCTAACGCATTCAAACAGATGGATCGGTCAATTTTGCTAACCAAGCTTACAGCAAAATTTAAATGTTGCAAAGTCTAAGACTAAATCTCCCAGTAAGATGTTGTATATTTTAAACTGAACATTACACAAGTCCCAGCCTGAAACTTGAAATACACCTGCTTTAAAGGACATTTTGCTTTATCTTCCTTTCCAAATTTTCACTGATGAGATATGAACAAATAAGGAAAGAATCTTAAAGAAAGCAGAGTCATCCAAACTTTGCACAGCTAATCCAGATACATTGCTCACTTTGCTTCCCACTCCCCTCACCTGGAACAGAACACAGGAATTTCCATTGTAGCTTCCCTTTTGTCTCCTGCCACTTGGGTCTTCCCTCCCACACTGGAGACCCCTCCACTGAAGACATTCTTCCTGTAGTATCCTTCTTCCTACCTTGCTGCCATTACAGGTTCCTTCATTTCTTGTACCTTTGAATGTATCATTAAGGACCAAGTATAATGTTGATCCAAAATGGCATACTCTCTGGAGTCATATGCATGGATCATTGGTTGCTCCAGGTGATATTTACGTTCTCTGACATTAGGCATCCCACTTCAGATACCTAGCTCAGAAGAAGCTAACTGCAAAGCAGCTGTCCACCATTGATGTCTGACCCATCCCATGGAGGAGCTTTGTCATTCCTATTAGCAATGTGAAGCTGAGAGCCTCCTGGAGCTCACTGCTGACACTGTTCCCCCAAACCTTGGCCCTGCAAAAGGCAGTGCAGGGAGTTTAGAGTTGGTGTGTGGGACTGAACAAAGAAGGAGGCATCAAACTGAGCAGATGTTACACCTGATAAATTCTGAGGGAGGTGATGCAAAAACATATACTTCCAACACCTGTTTTTTAAAACCAAATCTTCTTATACTTACTTATGTGCCATTCGCAAATAAATTTAACTCCACTAAACTTTCATTTTCTGGATGAAAGACTTTTGTCAGAGCTTTAGAATCTTCATTTCCCTCATCTTCAAGACCAGAGGTTTTAAGTAGTTCAAAACCTAGCTGGGATCACAAAGGATTATAAACTGTGGGTTCGGGTTTGGGTTATGTTGTGATTTTACCCTGCTGGGCAGCTGAACTCCACCACAACTGCTCTCTCTCTACCCCTCCTCAAAAGAAAAGGTGGAGAAAATAAAATGGAAAGGGCTCAAGGGTTGAGATAAGGACAGGGAGAACACCCACCAATTATTGTCAT
>VXAA01000167.1:604533-652982 GCA_013399115.1 Anseranas semipalmata | reverse complement strand
TTTTTTTTTTTTTTGGCTGCTTGCTTGGTTGTTGTTTTGAAGAAATAAATAGTTTACACAAAAGAACCACTGTCTTATCAATAACAGTTGATCGCCACAGCCTGCCTCTGACCATAGCCAAGAGTAGTTGCTTAGAAGGCTAGAGGAAAGCTTGTACCCAGTCGTCCTATTCTTTTTTGTACGCTTTTGCCTCTCTTGGGGAAGATGTGTAAAGTGGTTTTGTTCCTTGCCTTTTCTCTCCACATTTCTTTATTTTGCCATAAATACTTTTCATGAAGAGACTATAAATGTCAAAATTTCTTGTTCAAATAGTTAAATTCTAAAAATAATTAAAAGAAAACCCCCGAATAATAATAATAAAAAAAACTATAAGAAAATATTGATAAAAAATACAGATTTTTTAAAAAGTAAAAAGGAATCAGAAGGATAGCTCAGTTGTGGTGTGAAAGAACAAAGGGACACAAACAAGGGTATCTGTCTTTGGTTGAAGTGAAATGAGAATGTGGAATTATTAACTTCTGTCTTAAAAAAAAAAATCAAAAACCTTTTGTAAAGAATCTGGTATATGGTGAAGTTTGTTTTTAATATGGGTGGGTTTTCAGGTTTAGGTGTACCCATAATTACTGGTTAGAAATTTTTGCTTCTAAAACATATGAGATGACAGAGTTGTTGCTTAGAGCAGAAACAGGTGAATTATTTGTAGTGATTATCAGACATCCACATATGATGTTTTCAGAGTCAGTAGGCCAAAATATTGAGATAATACAATTTTCTAATTCTTTCAGAACAAAATGTAAATATTGTCAAGGGTATTAGGATAAACAGGATTTGTGTTCAACTCAGGAAACACAAATCACTTTTCTGAATTCTTTAAAATGAAAGATGTTCAGATGGTACCCTGTAGCTTCTGGCATCTGTTCCATATCAGCTTTGTTTGGGAAAAAATATAAAATAAAATAACTAAAACATAAATCCATTTTGAACTCCAAATGTGACAGAGATTAACAAATTATTGAAAGCACCTAGAAGACAAAAAGCACTAGAACTTCTATAGTTGCACTATTCTTTTTTACATAGCACAAATAGAGTGACTAAAGTCACAGAATCACAGAATCACAGCATATCCCGAATTGGAAGGGACCCATAAGGATCATCGAGTCCAACTCCTGGCACTGCACAGGTCTACCCAAAATTTTAGACCATGTGACTAAGTGCACAGTCCAAATGCCTCTTAAATTCAGACAGGCTTGGTGCAGTGACTACTTCACTGGGGAGCCTGTTCCAGTGTGCCACCACCCTCTCAGTGANCCTCAGCCGCTCCTCATACATCTCATGCATTCTATGATTCCATAATGGCATGAAGCTGCAACAGGGGAGGTTCAGGCTGGATGTTAGGAAGAGGTTCTTCACCAATAGGGTGGTCAGGCACTGGAACAGGCTCCCCAGGGCAGTCATCACAGCAATGAGCTTTGGAGTTCAAAAAGCATTTGGACAATGCTCTCAGATATATGGTCTGATTTTTGGGTGGTCCTGTGTAGAGCCAGGAGTTGGACTGAATGATCCTTGTAGGTCCCTTCCAACTGAGGATATTCTATGATTCTGTGATTCTAAAGGAGACATCAGGAGAACACAGACCTATGTATAATCCCCCCCCCATAATTAATTAATTAATTGAATTAATCTACATACCACAAGTAATCATGTAAAGAAGTAATAAAGAAAATTTAGAGAAATCAAGAGTGCTATGCAAGCAGAGTTGAGAGAAAATGAGAATTGAAAAAGCTGGGCAAATCATAAGATCACAGAGAGGCTGAGGTTGGCAGGGAACTCTGGACATCATCTAGACCATTCAGAGCAGAATCAACTGCTGGTTGCCTGGGACCATGTCCAGACAGCTTTTGAATATTTCCATGGATGGAGATTCCACAACCTCTCTAGCCAACCTGTGCCAGTGCTCCATCACCCTCACAATAAAAAAGTTTCCTAATGTTCTGAGGAAAACTCCTGTACTTCAGTTTGTGCTCATTACCTCTTTTACTGTCATTGGGCACAACTGAAAAAAGCCTGGTTCTTTCTTAACCATCCATCATTGATAAGACCCCTTGTTTCCCCCAGGCTGAACAACCCCAGCTCTCTCAGCCTCTCTTCCTGTGCCAAAGTCTCTAGCTTCTTATTCAATTCTGTGGCCCTTCTCTGGACTATCTCCAGAAGCTCCATGTCTTTCTTGTATGACTTTTTAGCCTATTGTGTTCGCCTTTGTGTTCTCCATTTGCTACATAAGCACTTTTAGAGACTCAAGCTAGTGAAGAAATCACTAATAAAAGAAGAAATACTATAGTTGAAAAAAGGACTAAATATTCCTAATAGGGCTACTTTCAATTCTGCATAATTCTAGCCTTTAGTAATGTTTATTTACACAAACAGAAAACATTATGATCTCAACAAACTATATTAACATTTTATTTTCGTGTAGCCTGTGTCCTTTGTAATTTAGGTATTGTAGTTTCCTGTCAAATTTACATAAAATAAAGGTTTGTGTGGAGAGAGGAGAGCTAGCCCCTTGCTTTCTATGCTTCCAAAGCAAAATATAATCATTTGTGCATCTAAAATGTAAGAATATAGATTTCTTTTAAAAATTTTGTAACTTCTTATATATATTTAGGTAGTGAATTATAGTATGAATCTTTTTTTCTTGAGGAGAAATATTACATGTAAGGAGTGCATTGAATTTATTTTTACCATCTCAGAGAGATACAGCATTAGATACGTAGGTAAAAAAATAGCATTTTGTTAACCATGCTACCTACAATTATGTTATATCCAATACTAAGTCCATCTATGACAATTTTATATTGAGGGATGGCAATTTTCAACAGAAAGGAAAGGGTTTTGTTAATTGTGAACAATTTTGAGACAATTTGGAAGTACAATTTTTCATGTGAGATTTCTGGAAGATGTATCAGAAATTATTAGAACAAGTACATTCTTCAATAAATCACTGTTATTCACGCATGGAAGTACTATAGGTCTTGTCGTGCAATTGTGTTGAGAGAAAAATAACAACAACAAATGAATGATTAAATAAATAACTGCATAGAACTGCCCACTCATTTCTTGTCTTCATTCAGATTTCGAATAACATATTTTTGCCTGCATGAGCTAGGAAAAATATTAAATGTGTCCGTGCAACTGGCACGTGCTTAATATTCCAGTTTAGATCAGTAATTATTGTTTTAGTGTGAGCAACACATACAGTATCTCTCTGAGTTTAGACATTAAATGATTTGCTGGAGCATTTTGACCAGTTAAATCTGGTTCATTCTGTTGACTGATATTGATTCTGACCAAAGCAGCTAGCATTGCATTTTTCAAAACCTAGACTCCATAAATTCACAACTACACCATTGAGCTGACAAACCAGAAGCCATACAATACATTTACATTCACAGCTGGCATGCCTTCCCTGATCTTTTTCCCCCAGACATGAGGCTGTAATATGATTTATTTTACTCTATTATTGCTTTCTATGTCCCAGTCCATGTTTGTGCTTAGGGACGCATGATGAATCAACTGCCAGGGGCCAGCACACTGCAAAAGTGAGAATATGAAGACATGATGAGGTGAAAATGTGATTACAGTTCCAAAACTTGCCCCAAAAGAAAGTCCTCATCACTACCGATTGCACGCTACAATTCAAAAGACTAAAATGAACCAAGAGTGAAAAGTCAACAAGAAATTTTAAGCAGACTATTGAAATAAAATCATAGGGTACATGCAAAATGAGCTGAAATGAGAGGGAAAAGTGAAAATCCCAGGTCATACTACATAAACTGATAAAGGCTAGCCAGTAATCCATGTAATTTATCACACAGTTTTCATCAGTTTGGACAGAACTGTTATCGCAGCGTTTGCATTTCCACGGACTGCCTGGTAGAGCAGCTGTGAAACAAAGATTTAGAAACAGAGCTATGATAACTCTACTCCTGCTTAGCACTTTTCACCCCACTGGCGTTCTTGCTGCCATTCCTGCTGCTGGCAATTGGCCGCCCCCAGAGCCAAGCGCTGCAGCATCACCCTGCTGCTTCCACTTGCCACTTGTCAGAGAGTCGCTTAGAAGAAAGTGGCTGAATGCTGTTGTAACAGGAGATGTATTGTGGACACTAAGGCAGTGCTGCTGCCCCCAACATGCTGCCGTCATTACCACCCTTTATTAAGAAAAAAAAGAACATTTCGCAATAATGCAGAAATATCTCCCGGAGCATGAGGCTTTTCTGGAAGGCATCTGGAAGTCTCTACCTCTGCACCAATGGACTTCTGAACCTTGATGGGATTTCCATCACTTCTGACTGAAGTCAGGACAAGACTAAACAGGGCAATAGCTCACCAGATCCAAACTGTATCAGTCCTTATAATGAAGAACGACAGCTCGGGAAGCTCCTTGCTATTAAGTCAACTCGCAGTTGAGTCCATTGTTGTGCCTGAGTACCAGCCAATAAAAGTAAGCTGTAATGCACTCTGGGGACAAGAGCCAGGGGATAGACGTTAGCTGTTCCAGCAAAAGAATGGGAATCACCTTGAGGCAATTCAGATGATAATAAGTAGGATGTCTAGATCTGAGTTTATCTCCCCAGGCTCCCATTATAGAAAAATAAAAGAAAAAGGTGTTTTCAAATGGTGATTCAGTCCATATATTTTAGATATGTGTCTTCAGCTGAGGTGAGTCACTCCATGTAAAAATTGGGTGTCTTTTTCTTTTTTGACTGTAAAGGTGAGCTGGTGACAGCATGTCTAATCTCTGGAAGACAGGGTAGGGGCAGGAGAATCCCAACACGTGAGCAGAGCAGTATCCCTGCTGGACAAATCACCTGTAGGCACAGGCTCAGAAAAATTGTGCTTCTGATCCTTTGGCTTATCTGAAGATCTAAAGGACTTCTGGGTGTTTCAGAACAGATACCAGAATAGTGAACACACATTGCCCACACGTCACTAAGATCAGAGCCACTGCCTGTGTCATAGAGTATGTACAGAATCAGATCCTGACCAAGATAATTTCTGCGTCTGGCTGTGATGTGATAGTGAAGGCAAACCAACATTTAGGTAAGTCACAAAAGCTGCATATTCTTCACTAGGATATCATGGGGACGTGTGGCAGATCCCTGCCAGTCACGCACACTAATAGGGGTGGGGGATTAGAGAAGGGTTCGAGTACCTACTGCGTGTTTTTGTTCCCCAAACTTTCCTGCTACATCAGACACTCCTGCTCTCCTTCCATTTACCATCAAATTTTAACCTGACTTTTGTGCATGGCTGATGGGGGTGCTATGCTTATCTGCATATGCATAGCAAACTTCCAGGAATATGTTTCCCCAAGATCTCAAGACAAGTCCTGGTGTAACGACTACTCTTCTCCTCTCTGGCAGAATTGAATACTCTCTCATTATCCCAGCAGTAATTTTAATTCTCCAAAAGCAGCACCTACTTTCCACTTATTTTTTAAATGGAATTGTTTCTAAAGTTGTCCTAAAAGTTTACAATGAAACTTTTTCAGAAAAACAGACCATTTTATCTCCAAAATTCCTTTGGCTGAAAATCTAAATCTCTGGAAAAGACTGAAGAATAGTATCTAAGGAATTTATAAACCTCTAAACTTTTTCACAAAGAAAAAGGAGTGATTTTCTGGTCAGCTCATTTCACTCTTCGTCATGTCAGATTTCACAAAAAAAATAGTTATTTTTCAATAAAGAATAGATACCTCAAGTCAATACCAAGCAATTCTCAACAATTGAAACAAGAAATGCTTATATAACTAGAGATCATCTTAAATATTTATACAGTACAACACATTATATTAAAGTGTTTTATATTAATGTGTCAAGCAATAGAGGGTAAAGCAGAAGTGATGGAAGACAGAAGACTGACAGAATAGGGTATGTTATGGTCTACTACAAGACTTTTATTATGTTTTATAAGTAAAGCAGTGTTACTTTTACATGGCATATGACTCCCAGAGTTCGAGACCCAGCAGCGATAATGAAAATGACAAAAAGAACAGAACATATAGAAAAATGCACTTATTAAAATAAATATTGCATTCTTGCAATTGACAGGCATATGGAAAAATTCTGAGTTAGACCCTAATGTGGTCCAGTTGATTTACTGCAGTTAATCAAATTACATCACTCTTAACAGCACAGAAACAGCTCCATGATTACATGTGTTTTCTTGTGTGCGTTTATAATATATGTAGCATTATGCACATGATATAACTTATAGCACATCTGAAGAGTATTTTCAGCCCAAACATACCATTTACTGTTAACCTGCAAGGTGATTTTAGTCCTTGGAGCCTCTAGATAAGAAAAGGAATTAGGTGTAAAGATCTTCTAAAGCAAGCAAATGTGGTCTATTTGACTACAATTGAAAATTATATTCTGAACCAAAAAAGTTAAGATATTTAACCAGTTCTTGATAGCCTCGTCTGAAAAACCGTTTCTCTCGTTTCCTGTGTTCTCTCTTCTTTTTTGCTTTCCAAGGAGGAGTGGGTGACCCTGAAGAGTGAGTGACAGATTGCATGCATGTGCTTATCATATTTTTGCTATGATGTAAATATAGTGTATATATAATTTCTGCCACGCTCAAGCATTTGGTTATTAATTTTTATCTAACAGGTCTGGTTTTATTATTTCAACCATTAAAACATACAGGGAACATTTGCACTCTAAATTCATCTATTAAATAACTTATAACCATGGCAAAGGCTTGAGTTTAATAACTTTTGGTAGGCACCAGCACAAAGATTTACAGATGTAAACCCTAAGGTCTCTTGTTCAGTTGCAGAGTAAATCCACTAAAGTTTGAATGGCTGGTAAATATTTAATGAAACAATAAGCTCCTTGAATTTTTTAATGTAATATTTCTTTTCATCTGTTGTGCCTCAAGAAGAATTTCATATGTCAAAATGCATGAAGTAACTTAAAGCAATTTTCAAGTGTCACATAGATTTAAAATATTTCGTCTCACAAGATTCATTCTTAAAATTGTGTTATTATTAAGCAATAATTGGAAAATTCTCTTCACTTTCCTAATTCTGCCTATTAACACTAAGATATGTGATGATCCATATACAAAGGATTAAAATCCTTTTGTAGTATGTCCTTTTGTGAAATTAATCACTGATTTCTCTTTTAGCAGAGGCTAAAATTACTAAGGGAAAATAGGTTAGAAGGGCGTCTTGAAACTGGTACCCTTGATATACAATCGTAAGCCAACTGTCATTTCTGCATTCCTTATTCTACAAAATATTATATTATTATTAAATGGTGATATGGCAAGCCCTAGCCAGTAACAGAGAATGAACTAAAAGCCATAGTAGGGACTTCAAGGGAAAAAGGTTTTGACCAGGACATACTTACTAGTTTGCTCTCTTCTTGCACTTGATTTCTAGTTTTCTTTGCTCCTAATTACCCTTTTACTTAGATGATTTTCTCTGCCAAGAAAAGAAGCAACAATTAAGTATGCACTGAGCACAGGCTAATGCTCTTATTTTATCTGGAACTAAACTTCTTAGTAAAATTTTCAGTGGATATTGTTTCCCCCAAGGGTTTAAAGGTGCAATTATTCAATGTTTTCTTTTAACAATTGTTGCAGTATGTCCTAATAGTATATACTAAAACTACCTGTGCTGATGGTAAATTCCACAAAGTTTAGGGAAATTTGATGAACCCACTTTGCTGCTCACATTTCTCACTTCAATGACAATCACACATAATGTCAGGTTGAATCAGGAATTCAAGCTCTAGAAGATATGGCAAGGGATTATCCATCCTCTCTATTTCTTCAACTAGAAAGGATTCCCACATGCCAAACAAACTAAAACCTAGTACATGTCTAAATGTGAAATTTTGGGCCTGTCTTTATACACACTCAGCCTCAGTCAGCCCAAGTTCAGAAATGCTTGTACACTCCTGGGGAAAGAGCTAAACTGAAACTGTTGAGCTTGATTTCCAACAAGTCACATTAGGGACATAGGTTCTACATCCTGTCTAAGCACAGCCAAAGCTCACCGATGTCTCCTTGCACCCATTCTTATACACCTACCCAAAATGATGACAAAAGCAAGATGGTCCTAAAATCTCAAAAAGACAGGAATATCCGTTTTGGTATGCTGCTGATGACTCTCTGTAACTGCAAAAGATAAAGCAATCATGAAGCCAGTACATCCAATCAGAAGAAATCTATCTGTTGGGAGGAATCCTTAGAGTATGCAATATCACTGTAATGACTCTCTACCTTGCCACAAAGACAGAGATCATAGAGATAAAAAAGAAGGCATGGCCAAGGTATCAAAATATTGCCACAGTTCTAAGTTATTTAAGTGATCTAGGACACAGCTCTGCTACTGTATGTTAAATACATAAGTGTAATAAACTAATTTTTGTACTGATCCACTTCTTTTCTCCCCATCGCCTTGAACTGCAGCAAACACAGCTCAGACATTATTCTGAGATTGACAGGAATACGCTCATGAAAAATACACACTAGAAAAGTAAGCTACTCAAAAGGGTAAGTGCTATCACTGAGATAGTCCCTCCAAAAAGCTGATGCATCTGCTGACAGTGTCAGTCTTACCCCAGTGATTAAAAATGCCATCTCACATCTCCCTATTCTGCTCACTTAAATGCCTCAGATAGCTGAAATGAATCTAGTCCCAAGTGGTTTGTGAATCCTGAACAACAGAAATGAGTGCTCTGCACCTCTCAACGGGGGATTTTGTGCCTTATAGTGATGTGCAGCTCAGTTGGTCTGAGTGCTTTTGGCTTCTGTCTCTGATATTGCATGTGATGTAACTAACCTTAAAAAAATGTTTAGACTTTACACCCAGTTTGTCTGTGTATTTGCACAGTGTATTTGCATCCTGGTGTGTGATCGTTCATGCTATTCCACTGGGGCGGTCACTGTCTCACAGCAATCTCCATATCTCAATTTTCAAGAGCGCTTGTCTGCTCTTCATTAGCCAAGGTCAAATAGGACTAATGCATGGAAGATTTGTACCTCATTAACATTATCTTTATTGCCATTATTTCACAAGCTAACAAAACAAAAAGGAATTATTCCCCAGTTACTCCCAAACATTCCTACCCTTCTCATTAGTATTGGCATAACCCTTTTCTCTAGGGCAGCTCAGAGCTCAGTTCTTGAAGGAAAGGCTGACAGCAGCAAAATTATAGTACCAAGAGGGACAGGCAAAAAACACTCCCCTGATTTATAATCAGATTCTTTTATTGTAACAAGCACTTCCTCATTGCTGGGCTACTTAGATCACCTCATGTAATTTGTCACTTACTAGAAAATACTTTTCATTCTAGCTGACAAAGAAGGGTGTGTTTCCTCCCTATATTTAATTAAGATTTAACCACCAGTTGCTGTGCAGGACCTTTTGGGGTAGTATTTTAATTCTGCTTTTAGTATAAAAGAAATACTATTCTGAAGGTCGTCAATGACCTCTGCAGGAATGATCTATCTTACCCCTCTGAGAGAGAGACAAAAAAGAATGGTTTCAGGGATAAAATTTGACATGGGACTTCAGATGCTCTGGATTCTTAGTGTACTTCCCATACAAACTTTTGTGATCTTTGCAATGCACTCATATCCAAATGTATCCAAATGATAAATGTGAGGCATGGCCAGCTTTGGAGTAGACAGACCTTGAAGTGAGGCACCTCAACCAAAGAGGATTTTCTAGGGAAATGGAGATGGGCAAACCCATTTGGCCATCGGAGGACTTTGTTAGTGAACCTAACTAGACGCTCGATCTAGCTGACGTATATACAGGCACAAATACAGGTACATAATACCTAACTGTGATGCCTGGGGAATATTCAAATAATGGAGGCATTGGATATTTAGCTACAATTAGCTGAAGCTAAGCATGGTTTTTCAGGTAAAGTCAGACTCAGATTGGGACTCATCTCATTGCATTAATCAGTGAAATAGTCATCTCTTGAGGGTAATTCATCCAACTTAACTTGGGATAAGATGTTGTAGGATAAGGTACATCACTCTCTTTAGGTGTCTATTTCATTGACTGAGAGAGCTTTTTAATGATTTCCCTCCACATTTTTAGATGTCCCTGATAGAAGATCAAAATCCCCCCCTTTGGCACCAGCAAGGGTTTCCACATCACCAGACTTCACATGCCCAAGGATCTAATTACCCTTGGTCTCTCTAGGGCCAGAGAAGGAAACACAGAACACCTAGCTTAGATGCCAGATTTGTACACTTACTTTGTTGGTTCTTTTTGCTCTTTATTTCTAAGCATAAAATGAAGTAATTCAGGGGAGTGTGTTGTGGAAAACCATTTGTGTGAGACATTATAATAGTGTGGTGAAGGCATCTAATAAGTCCCCTCTCTAAGGAAAACCTCCTCAGTGCAACAAGACTCCAGTTCAGCAGTGTCCTTAAATATGACATCTCAGAAAGGCAAGTGCCTAAATCCACTGCTTTTCTGCCAAGCCCTCAGCACATGCTTTAATCTCATCAATGAGAAAGAATCAGAAGCGCTTATAGACATCATTTACACAACACCAGAACTGTGACACCTGCTTATAGAGTAAGAGGTGATCTACTTCTTCTGTGTCCTGTTTCCCTAAGCAAGATAGCTGAGGATAAAATCATATCCCACCCGCTAGGAGGTTTCACTGAACCGGGGACAATGGGGTCCTACTCAGTAATTACCACAGATCTGATGGGTAACAGCCCTGCAATAACCTCCCCCTCCTAACACCTTAGCTCAGCTCCCTTCCTACAGCAAGCCTTTCAACTCCACAGAGCACACAGGACTACAGGGTTTTGGCTTGTCACTGTGTAATTCTCTTGCTGTCACACATAAATAAATGGGCAAATGTTATAAATAAAGGTCAACTGGAATGCAAAGCTGTAGCTGTCTAGCCAGCATTTTATAAAAGCCTTCTCCCATTTACCCTCCAGCATTTTTTTCCTGTGAGAGGGTTCAACAGATTATGTGACTTCTGAGTGGGTTCAGTAAGTTCATTTGGGGAAGATGATTCTGTCCTTTTATCATCAATGTCATTTGTAAAAATCCAAAGGCAGAAGATGGTAAAGATAACTTTAGTGTTTAACATATAATCTTTATATTTCATATCATAATAGGCACTCTTTGCAGGAAGCAAGGAGCCTACAGCTGATGTGAGTGACTGACATAGTTCCCACAATGCTTTCATAATTGAGAAGTAGACAATTGGCAAGTGAAAACCAGACTACCAGAAGTCAAAGGAGGGCATGACAGAATCCAGTGGAGACAAAAGTTCACAATTACATTTGATTTTTTGTTTATTTATTATTGTTTTTTCCATCTTGACTGACTTAAGGTCACCTAACTGACTGGTAATTTGACTATAGAGCTGATTGAAATAACTTTTACTTGACCCTCCTCCCAACCCCTTCAAGAAACACTCAGAAATGGCAATCTTTCCTTGCAGCTACAAATATTGTATTAATCCACCCAAGAGAAATGCTTTATCCAGTACTGACAGTCTGTCATGTCCTTATCTGACCTCATCAACTGCTGTTGTAGGGGACTGCCAGAGGAATCAGTCAGTGCCTCTCTGATTGATTACAGTATCGATTTCTTCTTCTTCTTACAAAAAAAAAAAAAAAAAAAAAAAAAAAAACCTGAAACCAAATGATCCATCTTACCAACTACAAAAACATTTCAGAACTTTCTAAAAGAAAAGGCTGTGATCCTTTGACAAAAATACGTAGATCTAGAGTGCCAAAACTGAACAGGTATTTGGAGTCTGTTCTTCACATCAGATTCTGGCCTGCTCTAGTTTTCTGCAGCCTACTTTACACAACTGAAAATACGCAATGGTCCTTTCTTCCAGCAGAACATATTAAGCAGTTTTTGAAACTGGTATTTCATTATATGCTGAGAATAAGCAAAGCAGATTGTAAACCTAGAAAAAGTATGACACTTTTCATGTTCCTAGAATAGCATGAATGCTCTAAAAACCATTCTTGAATGTGAAGAACTATAATAAATATCAGTTTATTTGCTATTCCAGTGGTGGTAAGAAGACTGGTGTTTTTGTTGCTGGGTTTGGGTTTTTTTGTTGTTTGTTTGTTTGTTGCTTGTTTTGTTTTTTTTTCACAGTATACTTTATCGATAATACAGAAGTTTCTCTAAATCTTGGTGATCATTTTCCCCTAACAAAAGTTCTGCAGCTCTTATGTGCACCCCATTTGTATATCATGTATATGCAAGAACCATGCAAGATATGCAAGTTTAAAAGATATCTGCGGAGATTCTCTGGACCTCTCATTTTCATTTGTGTAGCAGGAATGCAAGTATCAATCGATCATTTAGGATTTCCACTGAAAACTGCTCTACCTTGATTGTTTTTATCTAAAAACTATACTCTTTGGTACAGTTCTCCTGACACTGGGAAGACAAACAGTGAAAACAGGAGTGCAAAGTAGCATAATAAGTGGTGCTTTTCAGTGTTATGATAGGATTTAAAAATAGTAGTTCAGGATATAAATTATATTTTAAAAATGGCTAATCAAAAACCTTCATTTTCAACACAACGCATTAAGGACAAAAGCTCCTCTTAATTCAGAATGGCTTAGCTGTAATGTGTCACAAGACTTGTTTGATTATAGCTGAACATAATTTGCTAAATGTCTTTTTATTAAAAAGTGTTTAAATATTAATAAGGAATCAAAGAAAGAGGATACAGATGTGTGTTAAGGAATTTGTTTCTTTGAGATTAGATCAGTGACCCTATTACAATTCAGCAAAACTTAATATGTTACTCCAGGTATTTTGATTTGATATTTTGCAGTGTGAACCATGCACTTCGTGGGTTGCTTTTCCTTTAATTATGAGAATTATTTTGAAAGATTGTAGTTGTCTTGCATATACGTAACTATGTGTGGGACTTTCCGGTAACTAAAAATATTTTTTTCATTTGAATTTGAAGGCATCAGAATAATGAATCTCATAGTAAAGTGGAAACATACACTTTAATTAGGAATAAAAATGATTATTTTACATTTTTGACCTACACTAAAAGAAATGATAAAATAAAAAGACATAAGCATTCATGGATTACTTTATAGTCTGTATTGCTATTCCTAAAAGTAAACAAAACTTCTCCCCTTCCCCAGAAGAGTTAAATGAAGATGACATAACAGACACACAAAACATCAGTTTAAGAAACGAGATTTCGTAAGTGTACAAAAAACAATGTCTGAAGCTTAAACCCTATGATATGTTGCAGTCTCAAGGGGCTAAAATATTTTAAAACAGAGTTAAAGTAATGTTTATTCTGTATTGTGATGCTGTGTTCATTTTGCAACAGGATTTCAATTTGAAAAAAAAAAAAAAAAAAAGAGCTTTAATTGTGTCCAAACCATGGAATATGACAGTGTAAGCTTTCGTCTCCAAAATATGAACATTAAGCAACTCAGGACATGATCATTTAAAAAGGCAGATGATCATCCATCCTCATTGGTGTTAATGAGGCTTTCTTATTACACTGGCAGTTGCGCCAAATATGGCAGATTAGACCCATTGACAAAATGGATGCTTCTAGTTTTCAGCAGGGGATTAATATTGATTTTTCCTTTGAAGTCTTAAAAGCTTGTGATAAACAACCAAAGTCATTCAGGAGAATAAAAATGATCATCTCCAAAACACTTGGTTGTGTTGACAGACATGCTAGCAATTTTTACTACTACACAGTTAATTTTCCCAGAAGGAGACACATGAAACTGTACAAAATATGGGAAAACCGTGGCAGTCACATATAGAAGTTATAAGAAAGAAAATGAAAATACCCCTACTATTTTGAATTACACTGAAATATAAAACATTAGTTACATAACTAGACTCAATAAATCTACAATGATGCAGGGTGCTGTCATGACTGCTATTTCTCTCACTGGACCCAGATCAAGGCTCTAAATGGCAGAGCTGGTTGGAGGATTTGGGAGTGAGCTCGTAAGCAACTTGTTTCTACCCTTTCTTCATATATATACTTTCTTGAAACCAGCAAACAAAGTCGTCACAAAGGGAGTGGAAGAATGACAGCTGGGTAACACAAGACCACACGTAAATTACTGTATAAGTAACTGGGTAACATACACCCTCATTCTCAAATGAAGACATTTAAATAGGTGTATAAAGGGTACTACCCAGGCTTTGGAGGCAAAAATAAAGCTATCTATTTCTTCTGTTCAGTTTCCAGCCATCATTTGTCTCTAATTCATACTTGCAAGACCACATTTGTAAGGGAGAGAGCTAAAAATAGGCTATTTAGTTAAAAATAGAAACCTAGCTTACATTTCTTTGTTGTTTAAATTTCTCTTGTGGACAGCGAGCTGTGTGGGAGCCAGCAGTGCCCTGGCAGCAAAGAGGGCCAACAGCCTCCTGGGCTGCATCAGCAGCAGCAGCATATCAAGGGATTATCTCCCCCTCTCAGCACTCAGACCACAGCTAGAGCGCTGTGCCCAGGTTTGGTTGCCCAGTACAAGACAGACGTCAATAGACAGGAGCGAGTTCAGCACAGGGCTGTCATGATGGCTGGAAGCCGTAGCACTTGTGAGGAGAGATTGAGGGAGCTTGGCTTGTCCAGCCTGGAGCAGAAATGGCTGTGGGTGGAACAAACAGCAGTCCCCCAGCAGCTGCAGGGAGGCTGTGGGAAGACAGACCTGGCTTTTCACAGCGGGACATGGTGGGCAAGTGAGAGGCAATGTGCTTAAGTTGAAACAAGGGAGGTTCAGGCTGGATAACATTTTGCTTCATGAGGATAGTCAAGCATTGGAAGAAGCTCTCTATAGGGGCTGTGCAGTCTCTCGCCATCCTTGGGGATTTTCGAGATCCAACTGGATAAGGCCATAAGCCACCTGAGTCTGACCTCAGGCTGACTCCTCCTGAGGTCCCATCCAACCTGGACTATCCCATGATCCTGTCATACTCTCAATCAAGCACAGCAGCAATGATTTGCAGGCCTGAGTCCAGAACAGTCCCTCCACTGGTTGCTAGACTGGCTGCTTTGAAAGCTGTCCCCTGTAACTGGTCAGATTTCACACGCTCACCTCAAAACACACAAAACCTGTCCCTTCTTCGTGTTCCTTCACAAGCAGGCTTACAGCTTGCATGTTCCTGCATTGCTACACCATATCCTGGGGCCCCAGTCCCACCCCACAGCCCTAGCTCGTGGGGCCATGTGGTCAGCAGGATCCCAGTGCTGGGGCAGCATTATGGCTCTGTGCACAAGCATTGAGAATGAACAAACCCAGCCCCAAATATATCTTGCTTATGCTTTGTTTTACCTATGATAGCCATTTTAATAGCCAGTAATCCACTGCATCATCCTGATTACCCTCAAAGATATGCATACCAGAAATGCCTGCAAAACCTCAGACTAAAGAGAAAGGACTTGTACTCAAAGGTACTCAAAAGCTCACACGCCCCAGGATCTGCACTCTGACACTATTCTTAATTACATAACGACGGACTATTTTGTCTGCAGAAACAAGTTACTAACAATGGAGCAATAAATAAATAAATAAATAACCCACAAAAGGAATTGATGACTAACCTACATGTGAAAAAAATGTATATAAATATTACACAGTGTTAATTGTAAGAGGCTCATGTTTCTATAGCACTGCCATTTTATATAGCATAAAATCTAGCAAAACAATCTCACATTGAGAACCATGTGGGCTGTGTTCTGACCGTAAAAATATTCTTGGCTTCAGTAAGATTTATTTCAAATACAGCCTTTCACTTGCATGAATCACCACAAAGGACTGGAGCGTTGCTTTTCTGTTTCCTGTGACTTATTATTTTGATTTTGGAAAAAATGATCCCTCCATATTCTGACCATGTAAAACATTGCATAAATATAATCACTCAAGTCACAAGACATGGCAAATGAAATGTGCGTCCACAAGAGAGATATGCAACCTCTGCAGAAAAAAAAGGACTGTAATAGACAACTAGTATCTATCTGTATGAGATAAAACAGATGATATTTTCGCTTGAACAACATTCATAAAACTATTTGTAATTGTGTCACCTGCTCAATTTCAAGAATATTAAGAATCTCTGGTATGTCAAGTTTTCAAATAATACAAAACAGTAACATGCTTAGTAAATTTAAAATTGATCTGAAAGTTCAGGAGAAAGATAACATTCTCTACAGGAGCAAGCTTTTCTTGGCTTTTTCCATCTAAACAACATAGACACTAGGAAGAGGTATTTTTGCTATTGTTTTTTAAAGATTTTTTTTTGACTTTGTGATTTAGGGAATGGCACTTTCTACCCGTCAAATTAATGAATATAAAATCACACTTGAGGATTTTTCCTATCTTGCTCTCTTTTCCTGTTTTCTGATCTCAGAGAGAATCTCAGATTCACAGCTGGAAATTATATGCTGCAGATTCATCTCCAAAAAGATAAGTGGTATAATGTAGGCATCTTTGGCTGAATTCCTGTCAAGCATCAGAGCAGTGTTAGAAATTACATTCTTCAACTGCCAGCTGTTCTTTGCATGGACAGACCCGCACCACACTGGCTCTGCCCCACACTGCCTGAAGAATACCCTTCTGTGCAATAATGTCTGGATAGATATATTGACAATCAGGAAAAAATGGCTTCACATGATAATATTACCAGCTTGAAAGAAACATCTACTCTAAACTACCATAAACTTGACAGCTTTACACCATCTGGCACCAGAAGCAATTAAAACTGATTCAATTTCTAAACTGTATTATTTGTATTTGGCTTTACAAGGAAAAAAACACTTTCCATAATGTCTAAAAAAAGCAGTCGAATCTTTTAAGTAAAGCACAGAAAGGTTGTTTTTTTTTTTTTTAAGATAAATGCTTTCTACAATCTGTGAGATTTTTTCTTGGAGCAAAAGGAGTTCTGTAATGCACCAGAATTATTGCTACACTCTATATGTGCTAACGTTGCTCTGACAGCTCTCAAATGGGAACATGACCTACTGTTGGAAAGCATTAAAAGATGCCCCAAACATTATTAATTATGTTATAATATTGTAGTGCAGTTAATGGCTTAATTTTAGTTTTCCAGCCTATTTGACAGAAATTAGAGGGACTGAACAGAATTTAGAGTCTAAAACAAGCATTTCTAGGAATTGTTGAAGACTGCAAGGGATGAGATAGATTCTGCTGATAATTGCACCAACGATTGATTTGGATGTTCTCATTACCGTCATTACTGCAGAAGCTGAATGAGATTTTAAAGGGGAAGTTCTTCTTCCTCTTAGGCAGGACATCTCAATATCTTCACAACTCATCCATAGCTCTAATCACTTTGATTCACATTGCTGTGATTCACATATGTAGCAAGAGTCATAGTATAAATTCATGTTTTTTTGCTTATCTATAAAAAAAGCCTCTAATATTTAATGTCAGAAATTATTACAGGAAAGTAGAGTAGTTTGTGTTTTTTTTTGTTGTTTGTTTTTGTTGTTGTTTTTCCTGATATTTCAAAACAAAGATGATAAATGATTATTGGATTTTCGAACAACACATATCACTTTTTTCTGTGGGGATTTATATTTGAAATGTGTTAGTTCACTGCACTGAACACAATAAATGGCAAGTGCAGCTTCTCAGAACTGAAAATATGTCACTTGTACTTTCTTGACACCATACATCAAGTATTAAAGTTCTTCACAAAGTCTTTGCAACCTAGGAATGGACAAGTTGAACTATTATGCCTGTAATTCTTGGATTGTGACTTCTGTGTGGCTGAAATACAAAGTCACTGTCTCTACACTTTTAGCTGTGGAAAGTTCTTTTTAAGGTTGACTTAAAATTTGTAAATTATAGGGAGAAAGTGCTGAAAATATGTCTTCCACCTTCACAGGTGGTAGCCTCTCTCTTGTGTCAATGCTGCAGTTGTAGCATGATCCTGCTTTCAGTTGAATCTTTCTCTTCAGAGTTTTATTTTTCTTGACTATCTGCTACTATCCCTTCTTTTCAGAAATTCCAATGAAGTTTAAAATCTACCTCCAACACAGAATGCGTGTTTGAATGCTGAAAATAAATTAGATATGTACAATCACATAGGAATAACTTCTTAAAAATATAGTAGGTATCACATAACCTATGGCAATGAACCAAATATATAAACTGCAAGAATTAGTTCTCCCAGCTCTCCCAGTTTTTGTCAATAATGTCAGCTAAGCTTGCTCAGAGGAAAAAAAAAAAACACCTGGTGCCTAATTCATCCATTCTGCATCTTTCTGTAAAGATACAATCTTTTCTTTGCTGTATCATACCCTATCCAGTCAAAGGTAGCCTAATCTAAATTATGCGCATATCCCCTTATGTTTCTGTGATGTGATCCCAGCACTCTTTTCAGTAGCTACTCTGGAGCTATTCAAATGGCAAACTAAGGTACCACTTGGACCAATCCAGATATTGTCTAGGCATCACCAAGATTACAGACAAGTGTACAATTCATCATATCTAACTTGTGGTTGATGGAAAGAGGGGGCAATTCTAAGGAACAATGCACTTCATCTGCAAGTAGGCAGATATACCCTAGAACCCTTTTTTTCCTCTAGAACCTTAAGAGGCTAGAGACTGTGGGAGGTCTAAGTTGTGTCAGATGAGTCCTCCCTATCTTGCCATAGGAAGTACATTTTTATTAATATTCTCTCAGGCTCCTTGGAGCCAGCTGGCCACAGTTCCAAAACACTGAAGAAGGTGTGCTGAGTGGACCTTCCAAAATAGCCAGCAGGCTTTGGTAAAAATTAGCAAATCTCACCAAAATGTGACAACTGAATATTTCTGTTCTAGGTGCTGTGGAAATGCATACAAGGAAGTACAGCTCCATATTCTACTGGAATTGTCTATCAAATACAATTGTTAACCTGTGTTAAATAATACCAGAAGAAAGGAAAGGGAGTCAGTCCTATAATTTAATTATCTGTAACCTTCTTTAAGATTATTCTAAATGCTATGCTTTATTTCCCCAAATTAGAGCTGAGTTAAAATAAGAGGCAAGTCACACTCAGGGATTCCAAGGTCACACAAGCAAATCTTCCTGCCATTTGATGCCTATTATGTTAATTCAGCAATGTTTGTTTTGTTTTGTTTTCTCCTGTTATCAGCACAGTGAATGTGTTCCATTCAAAACTGTTACTATAGGAACACTATGGTAACATTTAAAATTTTCTTTTCTTTTGGATAAAAATATCAGAAAATTGATGGATAAGTTGTTTAGTTAGAACAATAGGGCATTTGATATTTAATCTGCTGGCACTTAATAAGAAGTATTCCAAGTAATGGCACAGCACTATTATCATATCACTTAGTAAAATGGCAGCAAATTATTGTATTATTCACATCTCGTTGGGTCCATGCTATTATCACAGAGATGCCTTTAAAGATGACATTTAACATACTCCTTTTACACAGTAAAGTGGTTAAAAGCACATTCAAATTTTAAAACGTTTCTGATCTCTTGACAGCTCACCGAAGCATTCTTTGGGCCCCCCTGCCTCTCTAGTTGTTAACTACAGCTCTAAAACTTCTTATAATTATGAACATTGCAGTCACACTAAATTAGACTGACAGATGAAATACTGATTACTAAGGACTTATTAAGGACTACTTTGCAACCAATTATGCTGACATTTGACTTGATTTGACAGTTGACTTGAGTGGAAGATTCCTCCAAAACAGTAAAGAAGAATTTAATTTATATCCTCATCATTTTAAGATAATTGTTTGGGGCAGATTCATTAATATACCACTACAAAATTTATTTTTATCTCATCTTGGAGCACCTATGATTCAAGTGATAGTCAAATAATAAAAGCATGGGGTCTTAAACACTCATGTATTCTCTCATATTTTGAGATTTGGTGACTGCCACCATGGTGTCTCTGACACAAAAAAGGCAATTTACTGACAGCTTCCAGGAATTTTCACTGACCGTCAAATTGAGCAAAACAAAAATATATTTTCAAGTCATGAAATATTTTTCCTATAAAGTGATCAAAATCATTAAATGAGATTATACCCAATTTCCAGTGTTGTAACTTTGCTGTACCATTACATGCAAATTCACTGTCATTATATTGTTTCCCAGTAATTTCTAAAATGTTTCTGCAATTTAGTGAATTTCACCTGGAAATTCTCTGAAACGCCTACTCTATCTTTTTTAAATGTGCAAAGAAGAATTAGCAGAAAAATATTACCCCTTACTTTAAACTCAATGGGTATAATTTATAAATTATAATTTATAATAAGTAACAAAGTTTGCTTTAGCAGAATGGTGACAAACATTGATTCCCAAGAAACCTTCTTCTCTGAAAGAGGTGAACAGACACAAATATGGGAAATGAAGAGAGGAAGTTTCCTCAGTCAAATCTGTTATGCCAAATAGCTGAGGAAAAAAAAAGATAAAGCAGATCTTTTCAGCCACCGAAGAATTAATGAAGCATTTCAAAGCATTTTTAGGGCTAATGTAAGATGCAAGAAACTTCACCAATTTGTCACAAATTCATAAATTAATGGCAAGTACTTTAGGTACTGTTTGCTTATTTTTGTTTTCACTTGTTGCCTTTCTGCACTATGCAAGATTCCACAAAGAAAAGAAGTTGGATAGGAGCCAAAAAAAAAAAAAAAATGATTCTGCTCCATGTCAGGTACCAATTTCCATGCATGTTTTCTGAACCAAACAAAATGAATGAAAATCGGTATAATTGACTCAATAAACAGAAATAAAATTGTCCAGAATTTGAATTAGATAGTTAATACTCTTCAGTTTTAAATATAATTGGTTTTGTAGGGGTTGCTGTTATTTCCTGAAGTTAGGTAAGGCACAAATATCAAAATGACAGGGTTTTCTCCTAGGACTGCATTTCAGTCCTTTCATTTCTTGTCTCAGGAGAAATCCAATAAACAGAAACAATCTGTTCTTCTTTAATACTAAAAATAGCAATATTTTTTCCAAAATATTTGGCTGTTAATATGATTCTAATCAGCTAAGCTCTTTCACAGCTTCAGAACAGAATAGGCCAAGGAGGCTGAACCACACTCCAAATTCTGAAAAATTTTGTTCTACACAATACTTGGGTTTACTCCCAGATAAATGTGAGACATCACCAATGTTACTGCTTGTGTTAAAAACACACACTGAAAATGTGAATAAGGATTTCTGTTTCTGAATCTATCATTCCAGCACCTTTCTGAAAATGGGGTGGAAAAGGTGGAGTAGATGCTGATTGAAAGTGTGATTGCTGCAAATTAATTATATGGAATGAAAATAAAGTTTCTGGAGTAGGCTAGAAAGTATTTTATCTTCTAGCATCTGGGTGAAAAATTTTGTGTTTTTCCTGCCATAGTAAATTTCATCATTCACACAGCAGAATCACAGCAGAATAGGATATTTTTTTCATTTACTTCTTATTATAAGCAACCAGTTCTCTTCTTTGGAGCACAGGGTAAATATATGGACAAAATTCATATCTTGAATTTCTGAAGTAAAAAGCTGAAGGGTGTCAGACCCTGCCAAGATGCTAGTTTTCCTCTGTGGATCCTGAACAGTAGTAGATCTACACCAGATCTACTATGTTATTTTAATGTTTGTTATGATTTAATTCTTGCTTTCTTTAATGGTTCCACTGAATATTGTAACATCAACTGTATAGCATGATTTTTTAAACTATAGTCCAAGGAGCACTTGGTATTCATAAGACATGAATAATCATTCATAAGACAGTAAGGTGTTCCATGAAATACCTGTCTGTGAAATCTGATTTTTTTAATAAAAGCAAAATAAACCATAGGCACACATTACCATAAACACATGCAAAGAAACAATCAAAATAATGAAAAAAAAATACAAAGAAGCAAACTTACAGATAAATGAAATTTGCCCTAATTTTTATTTTATCTGAGGGTGAAAATCTTTCTATTAACACTGCACAACCTGTTCTAAATTAAATAATGAACCGAAACATCTATTCTGCACTAGATATTTGAAACTAAATTATATGATTTTAGCAGAGGAAATTAAGTTTATCATATAATATTAAAATGTAGGTATAAACAGTTGTAAGGACTCTCAGTGTATATATTTTTTTCTTTCTCCCTTAAATATATTTTTGCTATAAAGGACACAAAGTATGGCTCACAGACCAGATCATATTCAAACCTACAGTATAACAGTGCATTTTACCCAGGCACTACTGTTTAAAACAACATGTAAAAGTATCTGGAATGCAAAAACCATCTTGGATTAGGTAAAAGAACATATGAGACATCCTGGGGATTGGGTGGATATAGGACAAGCATACTATGTGAAGATATAAAGTCCAAGATAATTGATGATCATCCGTGTGCAATAAGCAAGTGAAGTTATTTCTTTGAAGCTTAGCAATAACTGCAGCAGCTACATAATACTGTAAGCTGCCAATCTTTGTAGAATAAGTTCTGTCTTGAGCCATTCCAATAGCCATTTTGAAATTAAAGCATTGCAACATAATTTTTAACTTTTCAGAGAATATTCCAACGGCTACACAATGTACACATGTACAGCAGTCACACCAGGATAACTGAAAGCAACTGATTTTTCAAAATACAAAAACAGTGAATAAATATTTCAGCATCCAACAACAACAACAAAAAGTTTAAAATGTTAAAATAAGATGGTTTTTTTTTCTTTGGGGGGGGGGAAAGGTGAAAAATATTAAATATTGCCAAACAACAAAGTGAATATATACTTCTCCTGATTGCTCACAGTAAATAGTGTCATACTCCACAGACAAATTCAAGTATGTAGCGCTTCTTTTGTAATATGGTGATGCTGAGTCTGAACAAAAGATTCAGAAAGTAACATGTTAATATTTATTAGTGATAAATAGGCTTGCTAACATTTATTTAGCTTACCTGAATTCATACTTAGCTTAAACAAACCCAGTCAAAGCCAGACAGCTCTAGATGCATTCTCTTTCTGTTCTACTAAATTTAATACATCTAAATCCTTCATCTTCCAAGTCCCATAAAAAAAAAAAAATCACTTCTAATCATGGGAATTAAATTACTCATATGTATAAGTATGCACAGGATAACTCCTAAAACAAGTTCTCTTTAAATGTTGGCACATAAAACTATGTTTTCCACTGTCACTCATTAAGCTGCATGTGCCATATTTTATGAAGAAACAAACCAGCTTTAGATGAATGTATTTCAACAACTATTTCCAAACGTGGTGTACATAGCTGTTTTTGCAGATTCAAAACCTTAAAATAGTTTAGTAAATGTAGGTTCCTATGGGAGGTGCTGTGACAATTGCTTTCCACTGACAGAGTGGAAAGCTAGATTTTACAACCCTGGGTAGATAGCAGCCTGAATTAGTCATTGCTTTCTTGATCCTAGAGGTCCATCACAAGCACATCAGCTAACATTAAATAACAACTGAAGGTGGACAGAATAAAAGCCTTTGGTTATGAGTTAAGCTCGTCAGCCACCCTGGGGTAGGGAAGGTGGGATCTCACTGATTTTCATTTACCAACCGACAATTTATCACTGATTAAACATGATTTGGTCAAAAGGTTGATAAAAGTCTTTCCAATGAGGTATGTATTAATGTATTTCTTGTATTATTAATAGCTTTTGATGAACTGTTACTTAATGAGGGTATCTCAAAGGTTTGTGGTTTTTTTTTTTTGTAAGAAACCTACAAAAATTATACTTATTCCCATTCAATTTCAAATCAACAAGTTATGTGTTTTCTTATTTCTTTATCTTTCTCCACTTAAATACCAGTTTATTTGGTGGCAAAGGTGGGAATAATTGGTCTGGGGAGAAAAGAGAGCCTGTGAATGGAGAAGTTCAAAATTACATATAAAAGCTTTTTTTGCAGATTGTTTAAGGCACAAAAATAATTTATCTCCCAAACCTCACCAATGGGGCTTGGAAAAAAAAACTGCCTGAAACAAAATAATTTGGCTTGTGAACACTGAAAAATCAGCCAGGCATTTTAGGAGTGCTTCCAACTTCCTTGGACAGTTTGGCAATGAAGAACCTATGGTTAGAGGTGAAAATCAGGGAAAATAAGCAATAATTAAAAGTGTAAATGCTGTTTGCTCTTCACAAATGCTGGAAGGGAAAATTTGGGCTAAAATAGGTTTTGAAAGTGTGCAATATAAAGAAGCAGTACAGCTCCTTTAAAAAGAGAAGGAACAAATACCTAGTGATTAGGGCTACAGAGATGATTAAGGGGTTGGATCATCTGCCATATGAGGAGAGGCTGAGAGACCTGAAGTTGTTCAGCCTAGAGAAAACAAAGCTCAGGGGGGAATCTTATCCATGTGTATAAAGGAGGACCCAAAAAAAGAAAGAGATGGACTCTTCTCAGCTGACCAGTGAAAGGACAAGAGGCAATGGGCACAAGCTGCAATACAGGAAATTCTTAAACACTTTTTTCTTTTTTTTTTTCCTGGGGGAGGGGGGGGGGTCATTGTTTTCACTGTGAGGGTGATCAACAACTGGAACACATTACCCAGACAGCTTGTGAAGTCTTCTTCCTTGGAGCTCTTCAAAACCCAACTGGAAAAATACCTGATCAACCCGCTCTAGGTGACCCTGTTTTGAGGATCCTACCAACCTCAATTGCTTACTGTCCTAGTCTCGTTTGCTGTTAATAAGATGGCTGTTCATCAGAGCTGAAAAACTTGCCACATGCTGAAGAGAACCTAAAGAATAGTGGGATCAAGTCGATTTTTCAGACAGAGAGAACTAGATCCACAAAGGTATGTGGGTGCCTAATATCCAGGCATTTAAAGTAGACACTAAAATTTAGTCAGCTGAATAGCTGTCAGTATTCTCCTGGTTATGGTAACTAAGGCGTTGGTTCAGTTGCATGAACAAAAGCATCTAACACCTCTGAGACACCTGGGTTTTCCAAGACACTGGCGGTATGGTAGTTCCTACAGGAGGTCTGAGCCCCTGTGTACTGACAGCTGGAGCCTGCTTGGAATACTTTAGATCATCTCAAGTTGTACTTCATGGCTGCTTTCAGGCAGCCAAGGTATACAGCTAATAACCACTGAGTACAGCAAGGAGAAGGCACCTAGCACATTGGAACTCATGTACATGCAGGCATACAAATTCAGTGGTCTTAAGTGGTCTGTGAGCTAAATCTAAAACCTGTTATGGATTCCAGTGCAAAATAAGCATCTAAATATTTTGTAGATCTGTGCTTAAGCTCCTTAATGCAAGGAATATTTCCTGAATGTTTTTAGAGTGTCTCTCAATAAGGCCATGACTTGACTAAGACTCTTGTTTCTACTGTTGTATAAATGTTACATGACTAGAAAGAGAACCCAATAATTTCAGCTATAATTTTTAGACAATAAACACAATTTTTCTGGTTAGTTTTAACTGGACCTCAAGGAGCATAGAATATTCTATGCCCCCTAAATAATCTTTTGATCCCACAGGAGAACAAAACTGTTGAAAGCTGTGCAAGTGGTAGAAATCCATAGGATAGAGGAAGTTAATCATTGAGATAAATGAAGAATGTCCCAATAACTTCAAAATCTATTGCATCATGTGCAAATATCTATTTGTCTTGGGGAAGTCAGTGTGAAAGTGGATAAATTATGAAGAATGATCACCATCTGGCTGGTATGAAATGCTTAATATTCTTTCTGTTGTCACTATATTAGTTTGCTAGTGCATCAAGTTGTAGATGACAAATAAGCTATACCTTAGGATGCAGTGGTTACATATCAGTCTATTCTAAGAAGGCATAAAAAAAAAAAAAAAAGAAAAAGAGTAAAAACATTAAAAATTTTCTCTAAAAAGAATGTCATTGAACAGTTAATATACAGCAAAAAATTATTATAAATTTGAATTGTAAATATTCCTCTATCAAAGGACTTATAGTCACCACTTCATTGCTATAGTATCTGGAAACTTATCAATATTCTGTCCTTTTTTTCTTGTGTTTCTCCAGGCCTTGTGCTAAAATTCTACAATCAAATAAAAAGAGAAGCATTAGATCAATTTTCATCTGTTGAAGCCCACTATCTCTGCTGAATCAGCTAAATCACTTCCCCAGAGGTGTACAGTCTTTCTAAGTAACTCCACATAATAGGGAGCTTTTTTCCACGTGATTCATTTATCTTTGAAAAAATGCAGGACTTTCCTCCACTAAGATATTCTTTGGTACTAGCAGGTAGTCAGCAATTGCACATAATGAAGGCTGCACATTAATCAATATGACCAATTAACTTCTTCCAGAAAAAAAGTGAAACATTTTGACTAAGGTCAAACTGCTATAAAGCAGTTTACCAGGTGGATTGCCACTTCTGTTAATTGCAGTTGCAAAAAAACACAATTTTCATGGGAAAATTCTTATTTGATGCTATGCACCCACAGCTGTCCTCTGTAAAAGCCTTTGCAACTTCTGTCACATGGAGTTTATCGCAGGCCAGCAGAAGGAGAGAGAGAATTTCATGGAAGCCTTTTGTTAAAACACCGCAGAGCAAAGCACTCAACAGAGAGAGCTGCATATCTGGCATTTCCTTGACAGAGCATGCAACACAAATAACACAGCTAGTACAGGCTGGGAGATATCTTTTTAACCTCATCTGCTATAGCCAGTTTAGTCAGATGCAAAAGCCATACTGAAAACTGACATGCAAGGTACATTTGGTCTACAGGTCATATCCCGCATACCATCAGAAACTTCTCTATGGAGGTGCCTCACCTAAGTAATGGATTGCTTATTTGGTAATGGACATTGGTATATCCCTACATATATCATGGCTAAATACTGTATAACTAATGCACCCATTTGGTGTTTGCTGACCACATTATTGCAGTGGCTAGCAATTTAAAAGGTAACTGTGATTTAAATATGACTTTTTTTAATACAAAATTAAAGATATTTTTTCCAACACCCTCAGTATTTACCTTTCCAGATGCCATCTCTTTATACTGTCTTGAAAAAATTTTAAATCCCCAAGACTATCCCAAAACCAGCTGTGGTTTTGCTATTTTGAAATTATCTGTGTATGAGACCACTATTTTAGACTAGTGTAAACTCATGTTTTTTGCAATAAATTATATGTAAAATCACGAAATCCAAACTAGGTAGAGCATAATGTTGTGTTACTCTTTGATGACAATGCAAGGGTAACTCTAATTCTAGAGTAGGAAGGAATAAAATAACCACACTTCTCATCTTTCAGGTCTTGGTACTTCATAGTGGATAGAATAATCAGAAGTGGAACTGGGCTGTTCATTCAGTCATGAACACCTACTACAGTGATAGTAGTTCCTTCCACTTTCCGCATAACATCAGAAGAAGGGAGAACACCAACTATAGGAAGCTGCTTTTTTATTATGGAAGAAGATGTCTGCTGTATTTATTCTGAAAGAGTAAGCAAAGAATGTGGCCTTTCCATGCTTGTATATAAAATCCACAACATCACAACTGCTTACTCTTTTAATACGTGCACAAAGTAACTGTGTACACTGGGTACAGGAGCTGAAACAAGTATCTCAGAGAGGATGAAACTCAAACCTCAGAAAGAGAAACATTTATAAAAAGATAAGTTAAAGAAGTGATAATTTGTCATATTAATATATTTTTAATCATTTTCACTGCTGCTAATCGACCGCCAATGTACAAAATTATAGGTTTTTTTTTCTTTAAGGCTGAGTAACTCAAGAGACATTTAACTATGCTGAAAGGCATGTTCATGATTATTGCAACTACGTTCACATATTTAGTATCTGAGCATGCAAACAGTATGTTAGAGAACTACAAGCTTTTGGCTCACACAAATGCAATTGTGAAAATGCACATGCCCTTCCACAGAACACTTGGCCCCATATTAAAAGAATATAATAATCATCTAATTGGAACATGGGAGCAACACAAACTTTGGAGAAACAGACTGCCATCACTCTCTTGAAATAGAACACTACCACTTTCTTTTTCTTGATTCAATGAACTAATGACTTATTAAGAAGTTATTGCACAGAAAATTTAGATTGTTCAGGAGGGGAGCATACGTCTTTTTGCACACAAGTAAACAGGATGTGTCCTTTCAGCATGGTATTTGTCTAGAAATCGTTTAAGATTTATATTTTAGAAAAACTTATTCAAGGAAAGATAGTAGGAGTGATCATTTTTACATCTTTTTGATAGATTTTTTAAAAAATCTACCTTATAAAAAATATCTTAATGAAAAAATACCTTAATGATCTCTTCTTTGAAGATTTTAACTTTATTAAACTGACTCCAAAAACACTACACTTAAATTGGATTTTCTATGGAGGCTGTATAAAATCAATACTGATTTGTTCAGATACATTACTATCCAATAAGTGCTATGCAATTTAACTGGTGTGTCATACATAAACCAATGTCTTTAATTCAGCTTTAAAGTAATTAGTTGACTGTTCTATTTGATGGCTCATGTTACCTGGGCAAAACAATAGAACAAAACATGACATTAGTCTTTCATGTGCCTGATGCCTTAAAATATTTCTATTGTAGCTCTCAGAAACATACCAACAGCTAAGAAAGTAAAGTCTTTGAGCTCACGAACAAGACATAGAAAATTAGCAACTAAATGTAGTGTTTGGTGATGTTCAAGTTGAAATTTGGAGAAGAACAGAAATGTTTGGAGCTGCTGCAGCTTTCATCTGCTAAGCTTATTTTAAAAAATAAAGTTTATTATGTTAGCAATAGGAGTACCAACCTCTCCATGAGAAAGTATAAATGTTCCACAATGGAAAGTTATGTAATGAAGGGGAAATTTTCTTCCAAGCTTGAAAAGTTCTCATGAATTTCATCTGTAAATTAGAGTAGTACCAAACTTGGCTTCTGAAGCATACTGCCAGACAAAAATATCAGACGCCAGTATTATGGACAGTTTATGAACAGTTTCAATTTGCAGTGGGTTGGAACAGGCAGTAAGAGAGGACAATCAGAACTGCCAAAAATGTGAACTAACAGTCTTACTGCAGCAGGATTATGGGCCATATTGTTCCCAGTTATTGCCTGGCACATTTTCAGCTGCTGATATGATTTACCATGCTTTTCTCTCTGTGCATCAGAGTGAGGAATGGCACACCATTTTCACTCATCACCAATGCCTCTCAAATTATAAATGCACAAGATTCAATAGACTCTGCTCTTCTACAGCATGACGTAAACAGTGCATTAAACCATGGTAGTTCTTATTAAATCCTGGTAGCTCTCTCTAGATTTAAAGTCACTTGACATGCCCCATTACAACACCGTGTCTTAAGTTGCTTATAATTTTGCCAATCTTTAACCACTGAATTGGAAAAATTCCCTTATGAGTGTCCGTTTCAGTACAAAAAGTATCTCTTCAAATTTCATAACAGTACTTCAGATATTTCTTAAAGGAGAAAAATATATTATCTTGCCTATGTTAAAAACCTTACTAAAGAGGGTCTTTGAGTATCTGAGGGAAATCCACATTTTGGATCAACATTTTGAAATTTCATAAGGCAAGTCTTCTCCTGTCTCCTTGTGTCTTCTCTTGTTTCCATGAAAATTTGCTTTTTGCCTGAGTTTCAACACTGAGAACAGCCTGGAAGATGTTGGAGATAAGGTACTGTAGGACTAACAGGACAGCAAGTATGAACACAGAGGTGGCTGAGATCAAATGTGGAGTCCAGGATGTGGAGAGTGGGGAAAAAAAAAAAAAAAACAACAACTAGAAATCAGGAGGGCAAATAGGATCAATAAGATGAAAAAGGGGAAGAAGTCATTTGATTTGTTATTTGATTAGACATCCAGAGAAGGAGGGCTAGAGCTAGCAAGACAATGAGGAGAAGTGACAAAATGGGGGTGAGAGAATGAGAGAGTCATTGGAAGAGGTATGTCCCAGGAATGTATTACAGCACTCTCTTCCCTGGAGCTTGCAGTCACACTTGGGCTTCCTAGTTTTTCCTCAGGACCAGACTCTTATGCAAGGGTCAGGAGTGCATCCTGTGGCAGATACAGCTCAGGGTTGTGCTGTCAAAGAAATCTGTTCCATTGCCTCTCATCCTCTCAGTGTACACCTCTGAGAAGAATTTGGCTTTATACTCTCCATACAGAGAAATGTTGTAAAAGTACTTAGAACCGTATCATTTTAAGTTTTCTTTCAAATATATACATATATATAGTTGTCTGTAACAGCCCTTTGAACCAAACCTCCCTGGCTATATCTATCTACTGCCTTTATTGAATGGTCTTAAGGTCTCAAGAACTGTCTTGCTACTATCTACCTTGTTTCCTGTCAAGAATATGCTTTGACTTAATATTTCTGATTAGCTCAAAAGTATCCTAAGTTACATTATAAGATTACAGGCATCTAAATTGGATGAGATGAATACCATCAAATGTCTCCACTTACTTCAGTCAATAAAACAGGCCTGTTGTCTGACCCTAACACCCACAGGCAATATGCAACTTGTTTCCCTAAGAGCTAAACTCTCTTCTCTTCCCACTATAGGATGACCTCTCTGTCTGATGAGAACGGTCCTTCACTATTGACACACTGGGTATTTGCAGCCAAGTCAAGCCAGTGCTTGACTCTATAGTGTGGTTCTCTTTCGTTTATTACTGTGGTTATGACTGTATTAACAGTATAGTCATACAATGGCACATGACTGTCAATGAGTGGCAACATTCTCACCCAGATATTGCTAGAAGGGCTGTGACGTTTCCTGTTTCAAACGAATAAATAGGTATCTTTCAGATAGGAAGTTGTGTGCCTTTTAAGAGAAATATGGATTCATGGATACAAAACTGGAGAGCACACCTTGCATTCAGGACTGGCTGCCTCAGATACATAGCCTTGTGTGCTCAGCTTTTCATCGGTGAGATAGAGAATAGCATTACTTCTCCCTTCAAAGACACAGTGAAACAGACTTATTACTGTCTAGAAAACACTACATATCACATTGATAAGCACAACTGAGAACTCCAGAGGGGATCTTCAGCAGTGTGAAATAAATGAGAGGCCAGACATTGAAGAATGACAACAATATACTGAATAGCTGCTCAGTCAGTGAGCACTGAGTGAGATGGAGATCTTATGAAAACATAATGTGTTCCCATAATTAAGGACTGTGTAATGTGCACACACAGAAAGAGTAGTAAAAATATGCAAGACAACCTTATTTCCAGCATTGCCATAACTTTTGAGCCTTTCCTGGCTTCTATTCTTAACAGGCTTCTAACACACTTTTTATGTGTAATACTCCCTGCTAATCCAACACTTTCTTAAACTCAAAGAGCTTGAGCAAGAGTCGTAAACAACCTGGAACAGTTGCAAAGTAAATTTTTGCCAAGAAATCTGTACTGAAGTACATCCTATCCCATTCCCTGTCTGCCCTGCATCAGCTTTAAGGCTGCATGGCTGTAGGAAGACACATGCCCTAATTAGCCAATAACACTTCATGCTGCCTCCTAGATTTGGAGTCTTTCCACCTACATCTAAACCCCATTAATATGTCAGCATTCAACTATTACCAAGAAGGCCTGAATGAAAACAGCAATAGCAGTATGTCCTCTGTCACTTAGGGTCACCAGCAAAGAATGAGTCAACAAAATGTATGAAAAGCTATTCTCTAGGATGCTTTAAGATGTAGTGTGCTCCTCTGCTCGTTACACACAGGCTCACTCACAACCTGCGTTTTCATCTGCTTTGAAAGGAAAACATTGCTGACTGTATGTAAGGTCTAACTGAGAACTGAACCTGTTGTGTGACCTGCCTGAGTGTTATTTACAAGACAGTGGCATGCAGTCCAAAATAAAAGGAGATGTATCATTTTAATTTTTCCATTTATAAAACCCCTTTTTTTCTTGGTCATTAATGACATCACAATGCTCCAACGGAAATATAACACTACACGGGCCAAATCAGTAGTTGAGGATGGCCATTGCAAACCACAAATGTAAATCTCACAGATGAAACTTCTGTCTCTGGGCAGTATGTAGGAACACAAGTAGAAAATATATATTTTATTAAATATACTACCTTCTGATAAAATACTGTTGTGACTAAAATGCGACTGAACTGTAATCATTCTAAGACATGTATTTTGCCTTAATGATGGGCACTCCACTGTTTCAGATTTGATCCTTAAATCCTCATCGTGTAAGGTCATATGTGTTACTGATGGAAAAACTACCATAAATGTTGTAGTATGATACATGAACTTCAGCCTGTCTTAGTTAACACTAAATATCATACATTTATGACAATCCAGCTGTGTGAAGACACTATATTTCCTCTTTACATTGTCATTTCAACTTTTTACTTAGTATTCCCATAGAGAAATAAAATAGTGAAGGGGATTTTCTAATTTATATAAGTGGCTTCACTTAATCTCTAATTTACTGTAAATTAGGCGTTATACAAGTTGTATCAATTCTAAGGCCAGTTATGTTCAGCACTTTTATCAATGATCTGGATGCAGGAGTTGAATGCATCCTTAGGAAGTTTGCTGATGATACTAAACTGGGAGGTGCTGTTGACTCTCTGAAGGCAAGAGAGGCCTTGCGGAGGGTTCTAGATAGATTGGAGCATTGGGCAATCAGCAACACCATGAAGTTCAACAAAGGTAAATGCTGGGTTCTGCAGTTGGGATGAAGTAATGCTGGACACAGGTACAGTCAGGAGATGAGTGGCTGGAGAGCAGCCCTGCAGAAAGGTATCTTGGGGTGCTGGTTGACAGCAGGTTCAATATTAGTCAGCAGTGTGCCCTGGCAGCCAGGAGGGCAAACCACATTGCGGGATGCATTAAACGCAGCACAGCCAGACAGCGAAAAGAGGTGATTCTCCCACTACATTTAGCATTGGTGCAGCCTCACCTTGAATATTGTGGGCGGTTCTGGGCTCCACAATATAATAAGGATGTTAATATGCATCCAGAGGAGGGCAACAAAGCTGGTAAAAAGGCTGGAAGGCATGTAGTATGAGGACACCTGGTTTATCTAGTCTGGAGAAAAGAAGGCTAAGAGGTGACCTCATTGCTCTCTACAACTTCCTGAGGAGGGGAAGTGGAGGGAGAGGTACCAATGACAAGATGCATGGCAATGGCACAAAGTTGTGCCCGGGGAGGCTCAGACTGGACATTAGGAAAAATTTCTTTATTACGAGGATGGTCAAACACTGGAACAGGCTTCCTAGACAGGTGATCTAGGCCTGTAAGTATTCAAGAGGCATTTGGATAAGGCCCTTAATAATATGCTTCAACTTTTGTTTAGCCTTGAAGTGGTTGGGCAGTTACCATCTTTGTAGGTCCCTTCCAACTCGACTATTCTATTCTGTTCCAGTCTATTCTGTTCTATTCTAATCTATACATGATTATTCATTAAATATAAAATGGTTTATAATTCTGAAGACTGTTAAATATATGCATAAAAGAAGGCTACCCAAATATTGCTCCTTCAGACCACCTCACATTGCTAGACCAGTGTCTTTGACTCGTAGATATTATATTGACATATACGAATTAAAAAGCATTAATATCTATATATCCCTTATATCGCCAAAAATCCAAAAGCTCAGAGCAGTCTAGAGCTGATTGGGTAGTATATAAACCTGATTATGAACAGTTAGCTAACTTAAAATATAAGTTTTGATCCAGGTTTTTCAAACTGATTTAGGGCTCATTCCTTGAGAAGGTTCCTACTTGAAAAGCTTTATTACTTCAAATGAATTTTATGAACACAGCAAGAGACCAATCTTTTTCTTAGCCAAGTCTCTTTTAGCTAGAGACACTTTTTGCTCTGAGAAATGCTTTGTGTCACGCAGGGAATGATTCACTTCACCTAATTTTACATAATTAAGAGTTAAAATTTCAGCGTGTCACCTTAAGCTAGTCCCACAGTCTATGGGAAGAAGTAGGCCCTTTGAAGACCGCACGTGACTTGCACAGGAATGCGGGGTATTTCACAAACATATTGCAGGCATCTGTAATATAATGCGTAACATAATATAACATAGAGCCGCTACAATGGATCAGCCCGAAAGCACATCTAATCCAATATCCTGCCTGTAAAAGTCACCAAAATCAGATGGTTGAGGAGGAGTTCAAAAAAATACAAGTGATACTTGACCTAAGTAATCTCCAGACCTCTAGCTACCAAGGGTTCAATGCCTTCCTGAGCTGGATATTTTGTGTATGTTTAGTAATTTCCTTTACTCTTTTCCCAAGGAACTTCACCAGGCTCCTCATGAACTTCTATAGGCTCTCAGTACACCCAAACCATGCAGCAAGGCAAGCCCAGCTAAACACTGTGAAAAAACACTTTTATGTGTTTACTCGGTGTCTGCCTCCTAGTTTAATGTAATGACCCCTGGTTCTTTTACTGGAAGGGAGGGAGTTTGGTCCCGATCCAGATTCTTCATGCCTCTCATGATTTCACAGATCTCTATCATATTACACATGAATTTGTTCTGCCAAATCTTCAAACTCAGAAAATGGAGATGATTGTATTAACACATATGCTAAGCTTGAACCATGCCTGTCAGCAGCATTTATGAGCTCAGATGCATTAACTTTCCAGAATGACCAAAGCAAGCTCTCAGATAACCACAAATGCATGATGAAAGCATACTCCCAGACCTTTGGGGGAGAATTAAAAATAAAGAGTAAAAAAAAGAGAAGCAATATTCTTTAAACAAAGGAGTGCAATTTCTTTTCTTTTCTTTTCTTTTCTTTTCTTTTCTTTTCTTTTCTTTTCTTTTCTTTTCTTTTCTTTTCTTTTCTTTTCTTTTCTTTTCTTTTTTCTTTTCTTTTCTTTTCTTTTCTTTTCTTTTCTTTTCTTTTCTTTTCTTTTCTTTTCTTTTCTTTTCTTTTCTTTTCTTTTCTTTTCTCCTTCAAAGTATTGTTAATACATACAAACAGCTTCATCTACTGGTGTATAAGAGAACTGGTCACATTACTCATAAGTCCATAGATTTCAAGACAGGAGAATGATTTCTTAGCTGAATAGGTCTCAACGGTGCCTTTATGCTATTTTGATCATAACAGGACACATGCCTGAAAAGTCTGGACATTAGATCTGAATGAAGCAAAGCCAGCACAGACCTCTGCATCTTGTGACTACTACGTCCATTGTAAAAGATGCATCAAGAGACGGCTGGGAGGCTGCTGATGGAGGTTTATTGGGAAAGTACAAAGGCTTTAGCCTCCAGGTGATATGGTGTATGCTCTTATGCCATGCAACGTGATCAGAAAAAAAAAAAACACAGGGCTGCTTTTGCACCCTTGGCAGATGTCACTATTTTCAGATGCCAGAACAACTTTCACAATCCAAATGTAAATTTTATTAGCCTTGGAGTTGCTGTAATTCAGGCCAACAAGCCAGAGTGCAAGTACAAGAAAATACAAAGGTGGCATAAAACCACATTTGTTCTCATTCATTTGTAATGACTATAGCTCAGCTTGAAGAAAAATCAACCCCACAGCCTGTGGAGTAAGAGAGAGGAAAGAATTCACTACTCAGAGCTCAGGCCTGCTCTTTTCAAATCCCGAAACTGAGGAACATAATATCAGTTGTGGTTTTTTGCCAGTGAGCACCTTTCTTGCCCATTCTGCATGCTCATTAGCTGGCACAACAATACTCAGTTTGGATAAAAATAAGACATATGAAACATTGTGGAACTGAAAGCTTTCATTTTTCCAAGAACCGTGCTCCTTCTTAAGACATTGGAATGCACTAGTGCAGCCGTGCACGGCTGTTTTAATATACCTCTGGGAGAACAAGGTTTTCCTGGCAAATCTATCTTTATCAAAAGAGCCATAGTGAGCCCCTCTTCCTTCACTGGGTGGGAGGAGCGGGGTGCACGGTTCCACTGAGCCCCAAGCATCTCACATGGAGCGTAGACAGCCTGAGAAGTTTTATGGTTACTTTAGTCTCACTTATCACAATAAGCCTTATGAGTCTTATTCTATAGAGGCACTTGGAGATCATTTTGCAAGCTTGCACACTCTGTCAACATGGAAAAAGCCAAATAAAATACGTCTGTTTCAGGTAATAGTCTTAAATTAGAGGAGTCATAACAGACTCTAAGAACCAGTGTGAGTTCTTCATTCATGTAAAACAGTTACAGGGTGACCTGATTCACAACAAATCCTGGTTCTCTTACGGCAGAGGAATATATAATTATTAAAAAAACTGGAAGTAGCAAGGATTAAATTACGTTGCCAGAGCAGCTTGTTTCTAAAGGGCTTATTACAGGCATGAACCGCAAACCTGTGATTTTTCTTTTTTCACATGAATTGATGTCATAATGAGGTTTAAATGGAGACTCGGTGTCTACTTTGCCTCCCAAAGGAGAGGGGTTCCCCCTCTGCGCTGGGCATAGTGCCTCCTTCTGCTGTGCTACTTAATGCAAATGTAAACAAAAAGGAGAGTCAAACCATGAGAGCTGAATTCATTTCCAACTGGCTGTCATGGGTTTTCACTTTGGTCTCCTCATGGTTCACAAGGGTACCTTTCAAGTCTGGTTTATACAGAAGATGCTTATATGATAAAAGCGTACAACCTAAAGCAGAAATACAGTACTGATTGTGAGGTGGAAACAAATCTGCTTACAGAAGCAATCCATGTGGAACCTTGATTGTAGAAATCTTTAACACTTCTGTTATTGGAACAACTGAGAATATAGCAGGAAATCTCAAATGAACAGCTATTTTTTCTACCAGTCCTGAAAGCTAATGTTTTATTATAAATCTGTCCTTTCCAACACATATTGCATCCCCTCAGGGCTAGCTCCACTGTGTAGGCAGATTAAGTGGTTGCCTATGGCAGCAAAATGTTAGGCACAGCAAAATGTTTAGTGACTGTTTATTGTGTGACCATAAGCTGGGTGAAGCAGACATTTTCCAGTGTGTTGAGGGCTACAAAAACCCTGGAGACATCACCCGCTTCCCCAGTTCTTCCGCATACAAGTGAGCAATAAAAATGTGCAAGGTTTCACAGCAAGGAAATTGTTTTTAAATTACAAGCTCAATGATAGGGAATAGCAAAATACTGTACCTTTTAATAAGAAAGATAAAGAGAATATTGAGAAATTGGATGCTGTAACAAACTGATTAGCATGTTTTATACTCTAACCTTCAACAGAGCCAGACCTGTGTCATTTGTGTGTCAATCTATTAAGAGCTACAGGGTCATCACCTTGAACTTTTAGCCATGGAGCATTAAGGCAGCTGCTGAGTATTTGAGAAGGCACTTGCCAATCCCAAAGTGGAATGAATATAAGTATGAATGTTTATTCATGCTAAGAATCTGACCACAGGGGCTTCTACTTACATTTCCCTTAAAAGAAAATTGAATTACCCATTAAGGACATGCATTAGAATATTATCTTAGTAGAGAAAATGTTAAACATGGACAAAGGATGGCCAAAGACAAGAACACAGAAGCAGGGCAAAAGAGGATATATTCCTTCTGTAATTATACCTGCTCAATCTCCAGTCCCAAATCTGTTTCTCACAGTACACTCCACAGTAATGCTCAGCTTATACCTCCAGCCAAGGTCTGATCTGTGTGGCCACGGGAGTGCTGAATCAGACCAAAGCACTAGCCTGCATCACTATACACCATGCTCACCACTCCATCTATGACAGATCTTCCTACCCTAGAACATACCAAATATGCTGGTCACGACTTTTATTCAGTAATTAACAGGACAGTGACTGCATCATCCAGAGCAGGTTACCGAAGTGCCATGGAAGAGCCATGCCATTTAAGATAGTGATGTGGGACAAGGTGCAAGGATTAAACTACAGAAATGCACCCAATTTAGAGGCAATCCAGATCCCTAGGAGACAGGGAATTTCTAAACACCTTTCTTTCAGGCCGAAGTAATTAAATGCCCTTTGGATTTACTGGGAGATGGAGTCCATAAGAAGCCACTGATGCAACGAGCCATAGGCAGGGCTGCACTGTTTGAGCTAAGGCAAGTCCCTAGGATAGGAATAAGGTTGTTTTAAGAGAAGACAGGAATGGGCAATTCTAAATAAGGCCTGCAGTGGACAGGCTCCTTGGAAAGTAAGTACTGTACAGTGACTGCTTTCAAACTAATATTCAGGCCTTTCAGACTTCATGTCTTAAATGTCACAGACTGGTTGCAACCAAAGGAATTAAAGAGTGGATTGGTGGTGAAGGTGGTTGAAGTAAAGCATAGCTTGAAGTACAAAGTAAGCAAAAGAACAGCAAATCAGAACAGAGAGCTTTGAACAAATAAAGGGTAGGAAGGCAGACTTGCATTTGCTGTCTGGCTCTTTTTTCTGCCTTCAAGGGAAGAAGACTTTGTGGGCTTGTTTAACTAAGCAGTCAAATCCACTAAAACTAGTATCAATGAAACCCTCCATTAAAAAATATCTAGTAATTTCAAAAATAACTTCTTCAGATGAAAAGACAAGCAGAGCAAAGCAATAGCACAAGTACTCCTTCTCCCAAAGGATTATTAAATCAAGGTTGGCTGATTTGTGGCTTCTGCTTTCTTGCAGCTCCCAGGAAGTCCTCAGCAGGGCTGCTCAGGCCGAACCGAACCGTAGGATGTGGAATGAATAAGCCAGCAGCATGGTGAAGACACTGTCCCACAGTGGGATAGCTGCCTGCCAATTCTGTTACAAATTGGATGTGGAATCCTATAGATGCTGTTTTTCTCCAGTCTGAGATTTTTGAGTCAGTCTTCTGGATCATGTGCAACTTCTGAATCCTTGCTGTGTAAAGATTTTAATGTGTGACTTTTGGAGTCAATAAATCTACTATAGACATCACCAGTCAGCATGCAAATGACAGCTTTTCTGCCAGTATTTAGCAAATTAATTTATTCAAAAATAATTCCTGTCCCCTTAACCCACTTCAACAACGAATACCTTTAACAGAATTGTTACCTCCTCTCATCAGCCTAATTATCACATATAAGTTACTATTTTTGCTCAGATGTGCAGGTGCAGTGGTAGGGTTAAAACCCAGTTCCTGGGAAGTTAATCAGTGTTTTGCTATGGACATCAAAAGGGTCAGGATTTCACTTAAGTTTGAAAGTTCTGGCAAAATCCAGTAATATCTGCATGCATTTGTTGACAGCTTCAAACAAAGTAAAAGGATTTTAGAATATTAAATCTGTTTATCAGAAATGTGTTGTTACTCTTCATACAGATCATTTTCACAATTTGTATTTTTTCAGTGAATACAAAGTCTTGAAGAAATGCACTTTTTAAGCCATCTGGATCTGTCTATGGATGAAGTTGATAGTTTATACTACATGTATGGCTCAATGTCAATGGTCTAAATGTTTGTCAGAAAAGATAATGATTACAAACAGAATGATTTCAAGGAAACAAAAACATTAATGAATTCAGTGACTAAATTAAAAGAAATAAAATTGTATTTTATTATCAATATATATTGCTTCTATAGTCAACATTTTCTAAATGAACTTCAGAATTCTTACTTCAGATTTTGTCTCCATCTAGAAGTGTCATAAATCTAAAGCAAGTACGGGATAAAAAGGGTTAAATAATTCCTACAGATAATAATAATAATAATTCAGCTTAAATTATTGTTTTCAGATCATCTAAAATTATTATTACAGGATTTTGCCAAAACAATTTTGCAATTTCTGTTTTACCCCACCTTGGCCTGAAATTCATTCTCATTACTCGTTCATTTACTGGACTTAAAAATTATATATTCTTCTATCTCTAATTCTGACAAGTCACAGATACCGCTTTGGAACTATGCACTCTGTTCTGAATGCACCTCTTTGGAGGTAATAGAATCTTTTCTGAATGCCATTAGCCTCCTCACCATAAAAATTCTCCCCCAGAGATGGAAATTTCAGCTATAAAAAATGTTGGGTGAAGGAAATTATAGTTTTATGGCCGAACTTTTATGTATCAAGTTCAAATTCACAAAACTGATTTATTTTTATTTTAACCTACCCCCTTCATGGGATCCAGACCACATATGCAGAGCACTTTAATTTCTCTCCTTTCTCAGAATCCGAAACCCCCTAGGAACAGTTCCTTTGCGCTCATTATGCATCTCCAGGGTACACAATTCAAACAAGAGCTACCTTGTGCTAACAGAGTGTTGATTTGCTTGTGCTCACGAAAGCAAGGAGAGTGCTTTTCAGGATGGAAGTGGGCAGGCGGGTGGGGGATGCTGTAGCTTTTTAATTAAAATAATCTTTCAATAACACTGTAGATTTGTTGAATGGTTGCGGGTTTCTTTCTTCCATATTTTAATATTTCTAGAAAGCCATTCACTTATGAAAATAGAAGTTTCTTTTCAACACATAACTTCCATGAAACAGTTGTCTTGAAGGATACCACATTATTTATGGTTGAAAAATATGACTCTCCTTTGCCTTTCCTTAAGATTTTTTTCCTCACCCACAGCATACTGTGATTTTTAGGACTCTGTCCTTACTCTCTACTCATGCATAAACATTTGCAGAACTATGGCCTTCAGCTCCAACCCTGCAAAGATACAGCCTGTTCCTAAGCCAGTAGATATAAAGTGGCTACTGTTAAGCACATAATTTAGAAAGACTCTAAAATTCTGGAGTAATGACTGTACTTTATGATTTCTCTGAAGCATCCCTCTGAAATGCATTGGAGTACTTTAAAGTAATTCTTGCTCTGGGATATTTTCAGTTTTATAATAATTCTTAGTCTCTGTAGAGCGTCTCAGCTTTCTGCTGTTCTCTTAAATAGTCATTAGACCACTTCAGAGATGAATAAAAAAATTGTTTCTCCTTACTTCCAGGAGGAATCAGGAAAAGTGTGTTGTCTTTATGCTATTTGTTACCCAATATTTCCCTGTATTTCTTCCCTTCATTGCTAAAAAACTACAATTTACTTTTTTAGACTAGATAATATCTTCTTCAAAGATAAAAATACTGTTTCAGTTCAACCAAATACACTATTCATTCATCAAAAATTTTCTATTTCCATTCCTAGAGGAGTGGAAGCTGGGGGGCTAATGAATGGAGTTGCAGGTGAGAGTGGCCAAGGTCAAGCAGGGCCAGGGGAATGAATGAATGTAGATCTGGATGATCAGAGATGAGCCCTGAGGGAAGGCTGTGGAAGCTCAGGAGTGTATTTATGAGTGAATTCACAAGCAGCAGTCAAGCACTTAGCACAGAAATGGTCTGCCAGAATATTCCTTATAATTTGGTATTTCCTGTTCTCAGAGGCAGATGAATAACCCTTAACAGACAATGGCAGCTGTGTTGTCTTTTTCCTTCCATCTTTCATTCACCTTTTTGATCACATAAATATTGCTTAGGCTATGGCAAGCAAGTAAGATCCTGGTGTGGGAGCCATGATCAGACTTAACTGGACTACAGGGGCCCTCTACTTCTCTTCATGAGGTTAAATTTATATTTCAACACTATTGTACAGATATCATAAAAATAATACTTGAAGATATTGTGGCAACATTCCACACTGCTGGCAAATAATTACATGCGCAAGTGCACCAGGAGATAAAGAGTGTCATCAAGGGTTAGGAGTAGACTGCTCATCTTCAGGAGCTTCCATCAGCAGCAATGGATTGAATTAATAGGCAAGATCAGTAGAGGTAGAGTCATCAAGCAGTCAAACAATGGCAGTAAAGCACTTTTTATAATCACAGTGGCCTTCAGTACAACAGAAGACCAGTCCTTGTTAAATAAGAATTAAAGAAGAGCAAAGAATATGCACCCAGCTGATGACCCCAGCAACTAAGGAAGTCCCTGAGTGATCATGTGACTTCCTGAGGCATGTGAGTCACAGGTAACATGGACTGAGAACCTTACAAGAGGTAAATCTTGCCTCCTCCATCACAGCACAGATGCCAGTATTCCTACCCCAAACTTCTGGTAACAGTGTAGTAGTACAAGTCCAGAGCTGCCATCTTCCAACCGAAGAAGGCTGTCTTCTCGGTGCTAAATTGAGCATCTTAGGATGGTCTGCTGCTTTGCCAGATGCACTCAGCAAAGAACTCTGTGAACATTGCCTTTTCATCTCAAAATCTTCCCTTCAGTGGTGATCTTCCCATATTTCCAGAATAACATTCTTCGTAGGCATTGTTTTTCCCATGGCTGCAGGTGCTGCATGAGGTCAGAGCCCTGTGCTTTTCAGCCTTGATTGTGTTGTTTCACTAGCACATGAATAAAAATGTAGCAGTACATTTGGCTCTTGTCTTGCTCTTTCTTCTCACCTTTTGTCCTTTCTCACTGCATGCCTTCCATGAAGAGGACGATATGCTTCTCCCAGCAAAGCTTGTTTGTATAGGATTTCATCATCTCATTCTTCTGGGAAAGGGCAACCTTCACAGGGCTTGCCACGAATGGATAGCTTACTGAGGCCTGGAGTTGGGATCAAGGACATGGAAAGCTGAAAGCCAGGGTGTGCTCTGGACAGCAGTGCAGTGCAAATGAGAACACATCCTCCCTGTAGTGATCTTCCAGAGAGTTCTTTCAAAAAAGGGGGTGATTATGCACACAGAGGGTCTGTCCTAGAGCCAAAGAGCTTGGGTCTGTGGGGCCCAAGCACTTTGTTCAGGAGGGGCTTCCTTACCGTTGGCTGCCCATGATCTTGAGACTTCTGCTCCATTTGTCAGTCTCAATGCATGTGTACAGCCTCTCAGTTATGTGAGCAACGCAGCAACTGACTGACCAGAAGCTAGGAGGTAGCTCAATCTGGAGTCTTGGGCAGCCATATGACCAGCCAGCATAAATATCATATCATGCACACTGGCTAATTCAACAGAAATACATAGCTGTAAAAATAGGTGTTCATACCTGACCTATGCTTGTAGTCACTAATGCCCAGTCTAGACTTAACAACTGTGTGGCCATGACCTCAGTCATTCCATACAGACTGGGCAGCTGGGGTAGGTTTACTTTCTTTTTTTTTTTCATTTTCTTTATTTCTTTTATTTCTTTTCTTTTCTCTTTTTTTTTTTCTTCACATAAACCCAACACGACAGGACTCAACCAAGTACATTCCCAAGGTCGTATGTATGGATAGGTCTCCTAAACACAGCTACACAAAGTAGTGACAAGTAAATTACTTGGAACATATGGCAATTCAGCATTATGTGGCTTTAAATGCATATAAAAAAATGCAAGGTGGAGTAAAATAAGCATACAGGAAATATAAGTGGACTCTTAAGATCCTGGTTTACTGAAAATCCTGAAATTAATCTCCATTGTGTGCTTCCAAATATTGTTTACAGCACTTAAAGTTTATTAGGTTTTTCTCTGATTATTTAAAGACTAATCAAAATTGTACCTTCACTCTGGGAGATTTTGCACTTTCCTCTGATGACTAATGACATCCCAAACAAATCTAAGTGCAGGCATTTTTCAGTGTTTTTTCCTCCTCTTAGATGGATTAGTGCTGTCATCAGCAGGTACGGGGAAAACACAGAAGCCCAAGCACTGGGTATAACAAGTAAGCAGGAGTTACATTTAAATTGATTTGAAATGCAAAGGTAGTGACTCACCTCCTCAGCAGGATTTTGGAATGCTGTAGCATCCTGGTCCTTCACTGTGAAAGGATAACTGATGCCCAGATTGGGAATTATCTCTCCTGGCTTAATATGCAGCATTTTTTGAGAATTAGTCTCATTAATGACATGAAAATGTACAGATATATTTCTGCTGTCTAGCTCAATATAAGGTTCTGCTGTTGTTGTATATAAATATATATTTAAAATATATACGTATAAAACAACAGCAGAACTGTACTGTGCCAGTTCCAATTGTAGAGCTACAGTGCAAACAGCATCTGTGTTTTAATAATATTTACTGCTAGCATCTTTCTCATCTGTTACCCTAGCTTAGGCTGCATCCCATCCATACTAAGACAATGCAGCATAAACAGCCTTCAAAAGTCCCTTCTACATGTGAGCTACAGTAGCGTGTCTCTCAGATGATGCTCCTTCCTCTATGAGTTACAGTCATTCTACCTCTTGCCTGTCACATTTGACTTTGACCCACTTATTTTAAATTAATTTAGGGAAAGCAAATTATTTGTAACCTACTTTTTAGGCTGACAGTGTCTCATCTAGCTAGGAGTGCCTGGAGCACCATCACTGTGTTTAACATTGGTGCCTCTGATGAGTCAGTTCCCTGCTGCCCACCCAGCCAGGGGTGCTCTGACTGGGCTCCCCCTTCACATTCTGCAGAGCAGGCAAAAGGGTAAAGTTGAGGGAATCATTAGGTGGTCATTAGCTAACGACAGTAAATTGATCCACTAAGTCTGGGATGGCTTTTGCCTACTTGTATTAGGCATATCCAATAAGCCAGGGCGCCAAGAGTGTGCATCTACAAAGCATCTGTCTCACTCAGCCCCCCACCAGTTAGCAGAGCCTGGGGATGTGCAGGAGCAAAGCTCAACTCCTGCTCCGCTCACACCTGGAGTCCTCATCCAGCCAGCAGCAGGCATGTCCCTCCTGCTGCTAACAAGTCCCTGCAGCCCGGTACCAGGTGGGGGGTGCTACCCCCATCGTCCCATCCCTGCCCATCCCCTCTTCAGGTTGGGTCTTCTGATGCACAGTGAGCTGACAGCCACACACACAAGCCTAATGGCAGGATGTTTTTTCAACCGTGGGTATAATAATACCAACAAATGGACATATGCCTCTGACAGTGTGCAGTGTTCACTTTCTCATGTGTGTTTCTTCACAAATAAGAGTTCCGGGATACTCTGAAGCATATTTACCCTGATATCCTTTACCAGTGCCTTGGAATTAGAAAAAGGCTTGAAAGTTCACTGCTAATGTGATATAGAGGGACCATATGGAAAATGAAAATCAGGGGCTCTTGCATTTTGTTTTTTAATCAAAGCCTTGCAATTCATCATTTGAAGTATTCTTATAACTACCAAAATATATTCCAAGTGCTTTTCACCACAAATGTTGATCATTATGTAAGCACTACAAAGTTTATAAAGATTATACCTGCAGATCCAATCACTTGTATTACAAGCACATGAGAAATACGCCTTTGTGGCACTCACACAAAGAGCACGAGCATATCACAAAAAAAAAAAAAAAAAAAAAAAAAAAAAAAAGATATTTCCAGCAGAAATCAGAAGATATATGAAGCTATATGCAAATTTGTCCAAGTGATGAAAAACATTTAGACCACTGAAATGCAGTATGAACAAATAAATGCAATATCATTAGAGTTACAAATTCTTTATATTCTTTTTATGTTTATGTTATAAATCCTGAATATTTAAGGACCACAGGCCAATAATTCTTTGAATCAGTAGGAAAAAAACAAAGTATAGAGGAAATGGGACTTCATAAAATATGAAGAAAATTTAGAGAGAATTTACACAGAGGAGCTACTGTGTGTTCTCCTCTCGCCCTTGTACAATGTATACATTGTGGTCAGATTCACGAGTTTCCTAAGTTTCCCTATTCCTGATATTTTTCTTTATGCCTTGGATTCTCAACCAAGTAATTACATGAGAACAGCAGTTTTCATTTCTTAAGAGAAAAAGTACTTTTCTAGCCTTTTGGGATAAGAATAAAAATTACGAAAAGAATTAACCACAAAGAAAAAAAAAGACTGCAATTTTTAAACAATTCAGCATTTTCTGCAGATGCACTTCTCTACTGACTGCTGTGCAAAACTGTGCTGTTATATTTATCACCTCATCCCTCGCTTAACACAGCCAAAGGGCATAGTGCAAGAAAGTATAAATTATATTGATGTGGGCTCTTTTACAAAGTCTGTCAGACTGACTTGCACCTAATTACCGATGTGTGGCTCACACCATTTCATAGCACCTTGTGTCTAAGGTTGCAGTTTCCCAAGCAGAATTCCTCCCCAGGTTGGAAGGAGATGGAGGAAGGAAAGGATGCTCTGAGGAATGTATCCATATAGGTGACAATGCAAAATTAGGGTCTCAGTTCATTAACATTTCTTATTGCTAAATTTCTTGTTTATTTTCATTTGGTTGTGGTGAAGACTTATTACAAAATCACAGAGCAAAATAATATAACTACACCCTATTTCTATTCATATCAGATGTCACCACGTATTTAGAAGAGCCCTGTAGAGCTTAGAGTCTTCTCTAAATTTTGCTGAGTTCAGTTTGTAGCCATGAATTTATTTCCATTGTTCAATTTACTACAGAGATATAATCAGAAAGGAACAGTGCATAGATCAAGATTTTTCAGGCAAGCCTCTCACATTCAGAGATATTTCCTCAGCACATTTTGGCCCCCAGTAAAGAATTTAGTAAAATCTAACAGGATTTCACTGTTGTTGGTTTGTTTTCTTTTTTTCTTTTTTCTTTTTTTTTTTGCTTGTTTTTGCCTGAATTTAGCAATTAACAAATAAAAAATGTTTGAGATATCAACAGCAAACTGAACATAATGTTGTTGTGTTCATGATGTGCTTATAATGAAAGCTTGGTTTAAATATAGCAGGCTTAAATTAAGTCTAGCTGTTAAAGTCTGACTTGGCAGTCTTGAAGCAACTTTTGTATGGAATCTTTAATATACGTTCAGCTCTGAAGCAGGAACAAATGGCATTCTGAGCACAGTACTTTAATGAAGAATCCTTAAATTTCTGTTCTGATGATCTTTAAGTAATTTTCATTTATGCCATTGAAGATTTTTTAGATCTCTGCAATGCTTATTTTAATATGTACTTATTTTTACCATTGTGCAATACTAAGGCAACTTCATTCATACTGAATGGGGAAATAGCACCCCCTCTGCAATGCATTATATGATAGCTGCCTTTAACTATGCACATTTAATTACCTCACCTGCACTACATCTACTAATCATACTATACTTCAAACTCCTTAGGGCACACACTGTTATTTTCTCCTCATGTTTCTCATCTCTTTCAGGTCCCTTTAGACCTATTTCTGTCTTTTCTAATGTTTACAGCATCTTCCAATTTAGCATCACCTGTGATTTTCTGAAAGTGCTTTTTACTCTCTCTTCCAGAATGCAAATGAAAATATTCCACAAGGTCAGATCTGACACATACACTCACATTAATGTATAAACACACATTTCCAGAAAATCATTAGCTCTATCTTTCTACTGCAATGCAACCGCTGTTTACCACTGTTTTGCAAAGGAGAAGTTGTTTTGTTTCATTTTGTTTTGTTTAATAACAGTGAATTAAGCTATTCATTGTGGGAAACAGCAAGGAAAGAAAAAAGATAATTTTAACTTGTTATAAATGACATTCTAAAAAGAGTGTATGAAATAAAGAACTACCTTGTATGTAAACAACACTTTCTGACACTTTCATCATGGACTTTGGTATTGAATTATTGCTAGAATTGAATAGAGGAAAAAAAAATAGAAGAAAACCTCATTGTGAGTCAGGGCTTTCCTTGGTTGAATTTCAGCAGTAATTCTTAAGTAACTAGGTCACTAGTAAATGATGACAACTGCAATCAGGTCTCTGGTGCTGTAATTAGCAGCTATTTGTGTAGCACAAAATACTTTAAATCAGATAAACAAACTCAGGATCTAGGTTTCTTCTATGTAAATAAATAGGAAGAGAGACAGATGTAGCCATATAAATACATGACAAGCAGGCAAAATAGCCATTTTAAAATGCAGAGCAAGTAATATCAATTTGTATGTTATCTGAAATTCAAATTTTTGTTAAGAGCCTGCTGATTCCAAGAAAAGACAGTTGGCATTTTGATTATAGCCACTTCATTTATTGGCTTAATGCTGTATATAATCTTTCTAAAACAAATACACCAAATTAATAATTACACAAACTCCTGCAATGCTCCCAAAACAGGACTCACTGTAGCTCAGCGTGGAGTGCATGTATATTTCTTTTTCCAAGCAATTAAACTGTATCCTTTAAGATCATTAAGGCTCGGGGTCAGGCCAGGCTCTTTATTCTTTTAAACAGATGTTTGGGGGATCCTGGATGCCCTTTTATTTTATCACCTTCTGTAATTACTATCTGCCTATTCTCTCCACTCCCTGGCTTTCAAGCAGCCGGTGGGCCCCTGAATACCATCTGTTCAAAATTCTGGTCCCTGCCCTCTGTTAGACCTCGCTAGACCTCAGTCTTTTTTCTTTTCCATTATGGAGATCATGCATGCATTAGGTGGGTCATGTTCCTTTTGCTATACACAGTGGCACGTGCCAATGCCCTTGAGGAATCAGCTGCAGGGCTAAATTTACAATTGGCTTGCTTCCCCAAAAACAACATTAAGCTTTTGTTCTCCCACATACAATTTCATACAATTACAGAGATATTACTAATTGTCTGCTTTAGATTATAATGCAATTTTTAAATATCTTTTTAAAGCAACAGAGCTTAATTAAATGGTGAAAGGGTACCAAAAAA
>VXAA01000167.1:484164-604520 GCA_013399115.1 Anseranas semipalmata | reverse complement strand
AAAAAAAAAAAAAAAAGAAAGAAAGAAAGAAAGAAAAAGGAGCTGCAAACATTTATCATTTTTAACTACCTGCTTTGAATCCCTCAATTTAGGCAGATTTCTCAGGATCTATCCAGCACTGCTTGTTGCTCCAAAGGTGGTAAAAAGAATTCCCCCTCTAATAAAGAGTTCCTTCCCTGCTTTGGCTGTCGCTGTACAAATTACTTTGTGTTGGTCATACACTACAGACTACAGAAAGAGTTTTAAGGAGATCTGAAAACAAAGAGCAGAGGCTGTTGCTTCCTGTACCACTGTTACAATTAAACCCTAGAGACCATTTTAAGACTATGGTATAATTTGCTCATCTTTTGTATAACATATGAGTCTTTGGAGCATCCAACAGTTCACAGTTGGTTGACAGTCTTGCTTGGACAAGTATAAAAAGGCATTCTCTCCCAGAGAAGAGATCTGTCTGAAAGCCTATGGGTCAGCCTTCCAAAACCAGTGGCAGTATGTCAGGGTCATAAAATCTTCTCTTGCACTCTTCAGTACTCTGTAGAATTTATTTATAGAGGAAACTTTTATTTATAAATTAATCTAGTTTCAACTGTATTATTCCTATCAACATAGGTTGCTATTATTATCCATACCAAAATGGATTATTATTATCAGCAAACTTTTAATCATTTCTGACTGGAAAAAGTCACAGCCATTGAAACCCAGTGCTGTTAGAATAAACATTGCTATAGAAGCATGGAATCATAGAATGGCTTGAGTTGGAAAGGACCTTAAAGATCATCTAGTTTCAACCTTCCCCTTGCCCATTGCATAAATGTAACTCAAACACATCATACTATATTTCACTCTATTTTCTGTTCCCTGTGTGCCAATCCACCTCCACCAGATTGATTTTGATAGTACAAGAAGGCTTCCTTAAGGAAAAAAAATCTTCTGGAAAAGCATTTTTCTTTCTCTTCCACTGTGTGGATTTCCTCCAAAATACAACCACTGTTTCTATCTTGTGACACAGAAGCTCTACTTCTGAGCAAACATCATTTTCAAACTTGTTATGTGTTTGTCCTGATAAAGTGTAAACATTTTCCTGAGCCATAAAGGGTTTGAAGTAAGAACCTATTCCAAACCTATTGATGTCCTTTGAAAGACCCATATTGACTTCAGTAGGCTTTCAATCAGCTCCTGGTAATCTGTCTCTGCAGACGGGGATAAAACACCCAGGACAAATAGTATGTCAACTGCTTTGATTATGAAATGTTTAGAGTTTATGGTCTCAGGAAACATAGTGCTTAGGAGAGAAGGTTCAGTCAGAGCTTCGTAGTTTGTCCTATATCACTGTGAGTCTTCTGGCAAGAAAACAAAAAAGCAAAAACACCACAGACATGCAGGTTTTGCTAGTTATCTTTGTTTTAATCACAAAAATAAAATAAAATAAAATAAAATAAAATAAAATAAAATAAAATAAAATAAAAAATAAAAAAATAGCCATGGTTCCAAAGTAAAAATAACAAAACTACTGTCACAACTTTTCCCCATCTTGGAATAAAAGTACCATCATGTTATCTTCTTTTGTGTTACTGTTCCTATTCTGAATCTCAGTAATATCATAGCAGCCACTCAGAATGAATAACTTCATACCTTTTTGAAAACTGAGGGAAATAGTTTTCAGAGAAAAAAGATTCCCTGATTTGTACTGAAGTGTTTTTTCAGGTAATTTTGCAAACAACAATTTTTATTCTTAGGAATTCCTCTGGATGTTTGTTTATTTCAATTTAATTATTTTGCACAATAGAATACTGAAAATATATATATACAGTAACATTGTTAAATCACCTATGGTTAGGAAAATAAGTTTCATTTTAAGAAGTGAATTAACAATTTCAATAACAATAAGATTCCTCTAGCAGTATTGTCAAAGTCTCTAACTGAGGTGGACCTCTAGGATGGGATCCAACTCAGTTTATATAGACACTTAATTTGCTCTTAAGTTTAAGGTATCTTACGAATCAGATCTATTTGTCTGTAATATCTTTATCAATGATCTTGACCAGAGAATTGAGTGCGCCCTCAGTAAGTTTGCAGATGATGCCAAGTTAGGCAGGAGCGGTGATCTGCTTGAGGGTAGGAAGGCTCTACAGAGGGATCTGGATAGGCTGGATTGACGGACTGAGGCCTACTGCTTAAGGTTCAACAAGGCCAAGTGCCAGATCCTGCACTTGGGGCACAACAACCCCAAGCAGCGCTACAGGCTGGGAGATGAGTGGCTGGAAAGCTGCCAGGCAGAGAAGGACCTAGGAGTACGGGTTGATAGTCGGCTGAATATGAGCCAGCAGTGTGCTCAGGTGGCCAAGAAGGCCAACAGCATCCTGGCTGGTATTAGAAATAGCATGACCAGCATGGTCTAGAGAACAAGTCTTATGAGGAGCGGTTGAAGGAACTGGGGTTCTTTAGCCTAGAGAAAAGGAAGCTCAGGGGAGACCTTATAGGTCTCTACAGCTACCTCAAAGGAGTTTGTAGCGAGGTGAGGGTCGGTCTCTTCTCCCAAGCAACAAGCAATAGAACAAGAGGAAATGGCTTCAAGTTGCACCAGGGGAGGTTTAGGTTGAGTATTAGGAAACATTTCTCCACTGAAACGGTTGTATGGCATTGGAACAGGCTGCCCAGAAAGTACCACCATCTCTGGAGGTATTTAAAAGACGTGTAGATGTGGTGCTTAGGGACATGGTTTAGTGGTAGACTTGGTAGTGCTAGGTTAACGGTTGGACTTGATGATCTTAGAGGTCTTTTCCAACCTAAATGGTTTTATCATTCTATGATCCTATGATTCTATGACTCTGAAATGCCTTCCTCAGTTCTCTCTGTAGAGAATAGAGAAACCCTGATATCTCTGAAGGTCCCCAGGGAGAAGGTCTTGTCCTCATTCTAGGACCAGGTATAAATCTCTAGGTTAAGTGAAGATGAGAAGATCAGAGAACAGACCAAAATGATGAACCCCAGTGAGAGTCAGAGTATATTTACTTAAACTCAGCACTGTTTTAAGCTTACCTCACCTGGTTTTCTTGTGGCTGAAAGCTCGCGCAAACTGGGAGAGCTCGCTGCTGTCTGTGTTTTGCCTATCCTGAGAGGCTACACAATTTTATTTATAAGTAATTTTATTTATGTGTAAGATACATAGGAATTTAGAAAAAAAATTACTGAAAAGAGCCTCTAAAACTGTACATTCAGCCTCCTACTCTAATCACTGTTGAACCTGCCAGTCTATGAGAGTTCAAACAAAAGCTACTGAATGCTGAGTTTGCATTTTCACTCAGCTTTAGCTATGCTCCACATGTCTTTAATATTTATGAAGATAATTGAGAATATATTGCTTCCAAAATGTTTGTGTACTATACAAAAAGAATGCAAGAGCTCAAATGCTCTCCTTGGGAACTAGAACTTTTGTATAAATGAATGTATTCAAAGAGGCCAGGTATAATAATGGTAATCTGAAGGATGCATGTGTTTTCATTAAAGATTTACAGATGAATTTGTAATGAGAGTGAAACAATATTTTGAGGATTATTTCAGAATTGTACTGAATTAAAGTTGATGTAGCTTATTTAGTTGTTTATTCATGCTGTGCTTGTCCTTAGTTCTCAGTCAATTACTCTAAAGGATCACTTGAGACTTGGACCATGTCTAAGTACTGATATGTCTGTCATCACCATCCTAGGTGAACTGCCTGTGGGTCCTGGACCTCTTGTCATATAGTGACTCCTGTCATATAGTTACAAGCCACAGAGGCTGTTTGGTATTACCTTAAAAGAAATTAATAATATTCTTATTTATAGCAATTGTGACAGAGGAAGCACAGAGAAAGATAAATGGTCTTCCAAATGTTAAGACTTTTAGCACTTCACTGAATAAAATGCCAACAAATAAAAGAAAACAGATGCAAGCAATAGTAAGAAAAAGGGATAGTGCTGGCTGCCTGAGAATCATCTCAATTCTTTTGTTTCCATGTTTCTTTATATCCATTATTGATTGGGTCAATGCTCAGCAAGAGACTCTCAAGTAAATTAATGTTGAATCCTTGAGCAATCACACAAGGAGACTTTCACCTGCTCCAGAAGGTGGGCATGGGAAGTCAGGGAACAGTACACATAGGATTCGTCTCACTTGATTTTACACATCCAGAACATATGCAGCTACACAGGAGCTAGTCATCATATGTTTCCATTAATGCTGATGAGCATTGTCAGGATGTGGTTTATCTAATCTTTATTAGACAGCTAATTCAGGATGAAAATAATAGTTGTAGTGGGCTAGAATGACTAAGTCCACATGACTATCAAGGATGTCTAAGCCTATGTATCAATGTTAAATGACCACTGCCCAGAGCACAGGATTATCTCAGGTTTCTTGCTTACATGTCAAATTTCTTATTAACAGGCTTTCCGAAAGTATTCCATGGAGATAATGGGCAAAGCCTCTTTTAACTGTCACACAATGTGGACAGGGAAGAAGTCAAGTAGTTCTTTTCTCCTTCGTAGAAACAAATTTAAGTGTGAGGCAGGGTAGGAAAAACCTTGGGTTTTGTGGTTTGTTTTTGTTTGTTTGGTTGGTTTGGTTTGGTTCTGCATTCTTGAATATAGAAATAATAGACAGAGGCTGATTCCTCTGATTCAAGAAGATGGAACAACCAGCTAGCAACATTTCTGCTCCTGTGGGAGAAACACTCTAGTGCACCGTCAGCATTCTGTGTACCTTTTCTTACTTAGCCTTATTTGGCACTTTACACCAAAATCACATTGATTTCTATGTCTTTAAATGAAGCTTTAGAAGACATACGGCTTAAAGGCTAGCACTGCTTGGGTTCCCCGTAGTGTAGTAATACAAATTCTGGACACATGGGTTGTTCTTTGATGACTTACTTTATTAGGTTTCCAAATCATGCTGATGCCCAGAGGGTGTGAGTAGAATTGAAATAGCTTTACACTGCCACAGGAGAGTTGGGAAGGCCCCATTTTATGAGACCGAGGTTAACACTAAAATAACATGTGACAGATGGTCACTTTTTGCTACCCATCTTACTTGACCAGTGCTTTTGTAACAGACACAAACAATCCATTTCTCTTTTCTCAACAGAGAATAAATGCATAGAAAATATTTTAACTGATGACTTATTTCAGCTTTACTCTTTCTAACCACAACTGAGGAGGAAAAATTATATACTGGCAGGTCAGTAAAGTTTACTGGAACATTTTCTTCATGAACAAAATTTGTTGAGTAAAAGAAAAATTGTTTCATCTCTAAGAGTTTTCTGTTTCTATATTTACAAATTTATTGTTTTGAGAAAAACATTCTACCATTTTTGTTTTTAACGTGTAATAGCTTTCATACTAGTTAAGACCAAACTGTTTAGTCCAATATCCTGTTTCTGACAGTAGCCAGTAGCAGATGCATAGGAAAATATGATCAGAAACTTGATCAGTAGATAGAGCTCCTTCTGCTCATTTACTTTCTCATTTTCTGGAAATCGGAGGTTTGTGACCTCCTGAGCTGGATGTTGCGTTTAGACCTTTGTGGCCAAGATTTATTCCATGAATTTTTCTAATCTCTTTTTCAATCAGTTTATACTCTGACTATCACAACATTCTGTGGCAAAAAGTTCTACAGTTTAATTACATATTATGGGAAAAATTACTTCCTTTTGTTTGTTTTAGACTTGCTGGCTTACAATTTCATTGAATAGTCTCCATATTTTCCTGTTACAAGAAAGAGTAAAGAATCATTCTCTATTAGTTCCTCTATATCGTTCACATCACTTAGTAGACTGACTGGATTAACCCACTCCCATTTTAGCACATTTATTTTTATTCCAAATTAGCTTCTGGGATTGACTGCAACATTTTTTTCTTCTTCTCTTGGAATATTTCATTATTTGAAGTCCTAGTCTGTTGGCACTAGAGCCATGGCCTAGATCTAGACACTTTTCTTGTCCCATGCCAAGCCAACCTCCTCCTTTCATCATAGTTCTTACCTGCTCCCCTTGTGCAGCCCTTCTCAGTAATCATTTATTCCTCTAAGCCTCTTTATTTTCCTTGGGTTTCTTCTCACCTCAGACTTCCTTCTCCTTCATTCTAGCCCTCTCCAAAACATTTTTTTTTCTTTTTTAGAATGTGCAAATATTGTCTCGAGGGCCCCAGGTTTCAAAATCTTTTATGCTGTAGTGGAGAAACTTGCTTGACTAAGAAGGGAAAAAAGCACATGAAGAATTGCACAGATATCAGCTGCAAAGTACAAAGCACATGGTTAGGGGGCAAAACATACATCTTTTCGAGGAATAGAAAAAGGTTCGTCTTAGAACTGCTTTAGACAGATGTTTAGATTGATGTAACAAGCCTCAGAGAGGAAACGGAGTAAAGCTACAATGCAGCCCTCCCACACATTCATATTCTGCTTAGGAAGGTGCCCACAGGTTGCCTTCAATTCAGAGTATAACACTTTACAGCATTTACAGTCTTGCAACAGTGGTGAAACTTAGATTGTGGTAATCCTCCATCAGCATTTTTATAAGCTTCCACATTCCCATAGTAAAGATGGAATCTTTATTGACAACAATGGCAAAATTTCCATCACCTCAAGACCTCCCCCTCAGTGAAGTCTATCAGGCTTGTTTTAACGTCTTTGCATATTGCTATACAGTTGTTATCAAAGTTCAGGGTCTAAGACTTGCTATCAGATGAATTATCTATACTATTCACAGTGTTTGTTATTAATTGAGTTGCAGTATGGATAGCTTATATTTTTAGACACTGTTAGGGAGGAGAGAAAAAGAAAAGAGAGTGAAGAAGTAGATTTCAGTTCTAGCTATGAGCTAGTGTACAAGTAGTGCAAATTACAGCAAGTGAAATGAATGAAATTATCGACAGCTATGAGTGCACATATAAAACAGGTGAAATCACCATAAGGTCTTTTGATTTTTTAAGAATTTCCTCGCAATGGAAACATAATGCAACTTAAAAAGCTAAAGCTGTGCCATGTCATATTCTCTGATCTTTTCCTTCTTTTTTATTATAGTCTTTTAAAGAACTTTGTTTTTATTTTCATAAAAATGCAGTCTGAATATTTTTATATCACAATAGCTCCTATTATTCCATTATTTTCATGTTGTAAGAATGAAAATGTCAGTAAAACATCAACAGTAAATAATTAGTTTCTCTTTAAACTCTAAAAGAATAGGGAGAGAAATTTTGATATTAGCATGTCAATGTTTGCTGGTTTTTATCAGCAATCATTTGTTTGCCTATTATTAGATTGTATTCAGAAGGCACTCAATAGATTTTATTTTCTTTTCTGTTGATTTCTTCAGTCAATTTTAAACAATAAATAAATGCTTGGGAAATCTTATTTTAACAGGAGAACACTAGACAATACAGAAGACCAACTGGTGTCCTAGCCCAACCATGCCAAGTTGATCTTAGCTCAGTTAGCTAACAGACAACTTAGTTCAGTTGCTCAGAAGGAGATCTCCAGACTCAAACCATAAAAAAGACTGAGAATGGGAAGGCTTAGAATGGGAAGGCCTAGAATGGGATTCATCTCAAGTGACTTCATATGCCTAACTGCAGACAAAGTGGATTCTGAAACTACACAGCTATTCCAGACTTTCTTCACAAGCAGTGAGAATAGGCACATTTCAGAGTAATTTTAAATATCCATTTTAGACTAAGAATCACAGTCTTGTTTCTACTTGTTACACTGCCTGTATCTTCCCTGACTATAATGGGAGTACATATTGCAGATGAATCTCTCCATCTCTGCTTGTCCTTTTTTACAGCCAAAAAAACAGGGAACAGAAGCTAGAAAGCATTTCTTCTGTCACAGTCTGTGGAATTAGGAATGACTGATTGCCATTTTCAGTCAATCTATTTTGGAAAAAGGAATATCAAAAAGGGGATATTTTATACTTTTTTATTAACTACATATATGTAATTTTGTAATTAAATTTGGACTAAAACTATCTACCTGGTTTTGGAAAAAAAATGTAGAGAAAAATGACCACAAGTTTCACCATGTTTTCAAAATGTATTTGGAGAACTCACATACAGAAACATCCAGAAAAAAAATAAGCCTGAAATGTAGTCAGTACAGGGAAAGGGGGTCAAAATGGGTTCATGCACTGAAACAGAAGCTGCACAGGAGCCTGGTCCTTGAGGGCATGTTAGGTTATGGAAGTTCGAAGGAGGCCAAGGTGCAAGCCAGAGGGCTGAAGGCAAGCAGTTGTACATCTTAAGTATCAGAGTTGAGATCCTGGGTCTCCATGACTCAGGTCAGAGACAAAGTTGAAAAAATAATCTTCTGCCTTTATGCCATCAGAAAGTTCAAAGAATGAAGAATACAAGCTGATTGTAAGATCTGACCTACAATGGTTGTGTCTGGGATTCATCACTAAAGTCCTCCATAGGCTGCCTTGCTTTCCTCTTGGCTTTGTCTCATGCATAACACAAGGTGTTACTAATCATTGCAGCATGCACATGTACTTCCTGGTGACCTGAGAAATATCTGCCGTCAGTGCCACACTACAGTTAACATAAAGAAAGGCATTTGCACTGACAGATAACAGCTATCAAGCTCAGGAAGCATCAGTAAAGAAAATCTGGCTCTGGTGTGTGCAAATTTGTATAGGAGAATCAGATTTTTGTTTAGCTGTTTCGAAGCCAATCTATTTACTTCATTGTTGTTCAATGTTTGTGAAGTACTTTAATACCCGATTCCATTATGCAGTGCATTTTCTTTTTAGTTAGTATTTGTGGTAATAAGATAAATAAAGGAAATTAATACATGACATTTACTGACTTAATGTTGTGGAAAACTGAAGATTTAGTGCCCTTCAAAATAAATGTAGACTTTGGCTTTACCTCAGCAAAATATTAACTCTCATGTCAGTAAGTCTTGATGTTCATTGCTTACTTTAATGGAAGCCAATTTCAGCTTAATCTGGTTTACAGAGAAAACTACATTTCTGTTACAGTTAAATAATTTTATTTCAGCATAATAATAAAAAGCAGCCTTTTTGGAGAATACAGCAGTGCAAATTTTCATGATTATATTTTAAACTCATGAGAATTGTTTTCTCCTCCTAGAGTCATGTTATTGTGGTTATCTCTTCTCATCTTTATTCTGCTAAAATAGAATGAATCATCCACACTTGTGGTTTCAGAAAAAAATGCTTGAAAATATGAAACCTAAATTTTCAAAATACAGAAAAGAGCCTGCAATTTATTTATGTTTGCAGCTTATAATTTTTAAGCTGCTGCCATCATTTTTGGACACTGGGGATTGCAATTGGAAAAAAAAGTCCTATTTTAGAACAATTTTTTAAAGCAGCAGTTAAGGGTTTTTGTTTGTTTGTTTGTTTGTTTGTTTTGTCAATGCATGATCATAAATGATTTCACAAATTAAACTATTCTGAAAACCTGTATTCAGGATAAGAATATATACAACAGTTTAGACCCTAGTAATCTGGAATGTCCAAAGTACTAGGACTAAAATATTTTTTCTAAAGAATGTAATATTCAGATATACCACTCTTTAGCAATGAAAATGCAGATTTACATGGTACCTCAGTGGAGGTGATTCTCCCCCTCTACTCTGCTCTCATGTGGGACCCCACCTGGACTAATGCGTTCACCTCTGGGGCCCTGTTGGAGTGGGTCCAGAGGAGGGCCACGAGGATCATCAGAGGGCTGGAGCACCTCTCCTATGAAGAAAGGCTGAGGAAGTTGTGGTTATTTAGCCTAGAGAAGAGAAGGCTCCAGGGAGACCTTATAGCAGCCTTAGAGTACTAAAGGGGGCCTACAGGAAAGATGGGAAGGGACGCTTCATCAGGAAGTATAGTGACAGGACAAGGAGTAATGGCTTTAAACTAAAAGAGAATAGATTAGATATAAGGAAGAAGTTCTTCATTATGAGAGTGACAAGGCACTGGAACAAGCTGCCCAGAGAAGCTGTGGATGCCCTATCCCTGGAATTGTTCAAGGCCAGGTTGGATGGGGCTTTGAGCACCCTGGTCTAGTGGAAAGTGTCCCTGCTGATGGCAGGGGGGTTGGATCTAGGTGATCTTTAAAGTCCCTTCCAACACAAACTATTCAATGATTCAAATAAGAAAGAAAGAAAGAAAGAAAGAAAGAAAGAAAGAAAAGAAAAGAAAAGAAAAGAAAAGAAAAGAAAAGAAAAGAAAAGAAAAGAAAAGAAAAGAAAAGAAAAGAAAAGAAAAGAAAAGAAAAGAAAAGAAAAGAAAAGAAAAGAAAGAGAAATAAAGAAAGAACAACAAAAAAAAAACTTAAATCTTGGCCATAAAAAGAAGTAAGTGAACAAAATCTTGAGAACTTTATACAGTGTCTAGTCAGGAAATCTTCCATTAAATTTAATAGAAAATAATCTAAGTATACAAGTGAGGTCTTTGTATTACCAATTGAAATAGAAATAACATATGTCATGGCCATAATCCAAAGGAAAGCTTCCAAGGTAGATCAAATTCATTAACTGTCAGACTGTTGCATGTCATCAACCAAGTCAACATCCTCCAAACGATTTGATAAAACCTTTCTGGCAGGGCTGTCCTGGCCAGAAAGGTGTTACAGAAAAAGTTCTGTGTATTTCAGAAAGTTGTTTTTTTTCAGTGTATATTAATGAAGGCTAAATTCTGCCCTTGGTGGTTCTTACTATCCTCATCTCAAGTAAGAGTGCCATAAGCACCCAACAGAGATACAAGGATGGGCACTAGTGTCTTAGTTTCAGCCTTCAAGAACTTTCAGCCTTATACTGTGAAGTAATGGTCAGACTCAATGGATGAACTACATGTTGGTTAGTATATATCCTTCCCATATGCATAATAGATCAAACACCTAGGCTTAGGCGTTATTTTTTCAAAACGAGTAAATGAGGCATCAGGAAATTCTGGTATTAGAAAATGAAATGTTGTAGCATAATCAGCTAACAAAGGAAAGTATAATGGTTAGAAATGGAAAAGCAGAATATGAAAGCATAATTAAATCTGGCATGCATATTGTCAAGTCAAATTATCACTTGGTTATGGAAAAATATGGGAGAGAAGCATTTATGAAGGGCATGGCGTAGCCTTCATCTTCTTTTCAAGTGTTCTACAAAATTACAGCAAGATTGTATTTTATTTAGACTGGCTGTGTTCCTAGAAAGCACTAGTTGTGATGCATGGAGCCTGAAACAGTGGCTTTTTATTTTACTCAAAGCTCTAGAGCATTGTCTGTTCAATCACTTATAGATCAAGCTGCTCAGTAGCTTTCATAAACACTTGAACGGTGCGAATAAATTGTACTGACAATGCTGACAGCTCCATACCCAGTCTAAGAAAGGCCTGAAAGGCTTTAAACTTTTGCTTTTTCATTCATTGAAGGGTGGTCCTTGTGTACAATACATCAGTCTCCGAACTTCACAAATTCCTCCCATCCTCCCACATATAAACTTTTTGGCAAAATGAAATAAGCTTCCTACCATCAGTTTCTAAAGAAAGCATTTTAAATCAATCTGTCTCTAAATATAATTTTGAAGACCAAAGGAAAGCTGTCAATGTATGTGAGAACAATAAAGTGTTGTTCTTAAAAAATTCACTACTGGCATGGGGCCAATTCCTCTGATATTTCTAGTCCTTTCCAAGTTTGCTCAAGACAGAAATAAAAATACAATAAAATTTTGTTAAAACAGTATCCAGGCTACCAGTTCCAGTCAACCCCCATATTCAGACCATCTTTAAAAAACTGTCTCTTTATTCTTGATTTGACAAAATTCATTTTTAATTCCCCCTAAATTATTTTCCTTCTCCCAAACAAAGATCTCTTGGAGCTGAAGTTTCCACACATTCTGTGTAGTTGATGATGCACAGTATTAAAGCGGGAGTGACAAACTTAACCTTAAAGACACAGCATTGGCAGTTACCACTGTTAAGGAAATAAAGGCAAATGTGTTGATAGCTCTGAGGCAACTATTCCTTGTCAAAAATAATTTAGCCACTGGCCATTTCAGAACTCCAAATACATATACAATAGGGACACATGCTATATATTTATGATGAGATTACCTGTCTGTCTTCTTTCTTTCCATACAAACACATCCTGGTCAGAAAAATACATTTATATATTTTCAGTGAAAGAGGTTAGCAGTAGTTTGAAGGCTCCCAGCATTTTGAAGAGCTTCCAAAGCCCCACAATACCACAATATGCAACTGTCACTCGCTGATATTAGATACAGCAGGAATTCCCAAATTTTGTGCACAGAGGATTATACTCTCTGCTCCCTGTGGGCCAAATAGGTCAATTTAATCTGCATGCAAATTGAGAAATCTTATTATGCAGGGATCTACCTCTACATTTTCCAAGCAAGGAGAACAGTTTTATCAATGTAATTCTATTATAGGAGAAATTTAGGAGCTAATGTCATCTTAGTTACTCATTTTCCCTCCTTTTACAGCAAAGGACAGCAGAAGTTCATCTCATTGTCTAATTTACTCTTTTGACCTTAACTTATTGCTACATTGGTGATCAGTATGTCAATATTTCTGCCTTTCCCTGAGCAAAGCCTCTAGTATTTTGTGCAAAACTCCATAACTTCTGCCTTTATGTTCAGAGTTTGAGAGCTTCTGGAATGTAAATTGGCTTTCTAATTTTTCTGCTAATCAATAAATGATAGAAGAATTGTATCTCTTTGAAAGATGTCATACCTGCCTAAAAACAAAACAGCTAGATCATTTTTCCCTGCACTGAAGTGAAAAAGAGGAAATAATTGTGCCCCACTGTGCTTCATCCATCTTTTCACTGTGCCCACCTCATAATTTCATAGTGAATTCCTGGGTACAGACGTTGGCTACCTGCAGCATGTATTTGTAACTAGACATGTGTGCACACACAGGTGTGTTCGTATGCAGTTCACAGAACAATGTCACAGGTTGCCACTGTTTAAATATTAAATAGAAAGGAAAAGAAGAAATAAGGCAAAAACACAGCATCATATATGCCAGAATGTATTATTGGTTTCAGTTCCTGGGCCAATATCTGAATAATTATGCTGTGATAAGATAAGATAAGATAAGATAAGATAAGATAAGATAAGAAGTAAATACCAAATGTGCAAAGCTAGAGCTTCACATGGTCGTAAAGTGGAAGCGGAAAGTATTGTCAGAGCTTGAGTCTAAGGCCACAGTCTGTTGATTATTGTTCTATTGTGAAAAACAAACAAAAACGCAAGCTTGTACAGCATATGAAAACACACATCAAATTGCTGGCAGCATTTCAGCTTCCAAATGCAGCAAATGTTGAAACATATTTAAATTTCTGTCTCTGTCTTTAAATCCTGCTTTATCTCCTGTCATGTATATGACAGGAACTGAAATTTTTGACAGCTGAAGTAGGTGCCAGCACTCTGCACCCCTAGCAGATCCAATGGCAGCTGAATTCAAAGCGAGTCTTTCCCCTGACTTCAGTGGGAGCTGGATGACATCCTGCATCAAATGAAAAACCAATTAGGAGGGAATACAATCTGAGTAATCAGCTCATGAGTGCATTTACCTCAGATAATCTTCTGGTTCCCCAAACTCCCCCCTCAGTCAACCATGAGAAACAAATCTGACTCAGGAAGCTTGGATTCCAGAATGTTACAAGCCCACGTAATAAAGGAAGCAGAAACGTTGCTTTTATTAAGGCTTTTTGTCTGCTGGTAATTCACTCCTAACCTCTAAGTCATTTGATGTTGCCTTAGAAACTGTCCTCAGCCTACTTTGCAAAACTTCTCTGTAACCATAATGAATGAGCTTGTCACTGTCATGCTCGCAAAGGAGCGCTCTGCACCCACCGCGTGCGTGACTGTCCTGGCAGCACCTCCCCTCTGAGCACATCCCAGCCACCCTAACATTCTCCTGATGGGACTTCAGCAGCAGGGGTTGCTTTTGCTCATTACTTATTACCCACATGTCCACATCTTTAGACTATCATGCCTACATTTTTGAGGTAAAAAAAAATCAAGTTAATAGAGAAAAAAGAATCTTCACCCTTCTGGAAAAATTCTGGTATTAATGTTTTTCTCAGAAAGAATCAATGCAAACAAGGTGCAATGGTGAGTGGTATTGTGGATGTTTTTATAACAGAGTGAAAAATTTAAGACATTTTTTGACTTGGAAGTATCAGACCTTTTGGGGGTTGGCTCCACCCTTAAAATACAGCCATAGCCTTGCAGTTCCTGATGTGACAGGCTTTCACAAACTCTCCACCACTGCACATGTACATCTCAATGGCAGCTGTCAGCAAACTTTCCTTTTAAACCCAGCAACTCCATGACTCCCATCAGTGCAGGCATACCTTGAGAAAATTAAAAAAAAAAAAAAAAAAAAAGCAGTATTCACAGTATTCAAAGAGCAAAATAGGAAATGGATGCATAACAGGAACTTTAAAAATTACAGTTTGGGAAAATCCAAAACAGGCTGGTGGCTGCCTGGGTCCTTGGCACCACTGCTGCTGAGTAGGTGGAAGCCCCTGGGCTACTGCGTCCAAGTTCCCAAATGCTAGCCCCTCCCAGAGATCTGACACAATGGACACAGTTTACCAGAATTATTTCACTCTATAGAACCAACAGAGACATCTCCAGAAATGTTTTGTTCAGTTTTAATCACATGCAGAGAGGTGCTAGATGGAAAGACACGAACTTGCTTGACAAAGCCCTGGATGCATACGGAGCCAGCAGTCCCTGCTCCCTTCTCAGGCACAATCAGACAAAGTATAAATACAATGATATTTTAGGAGGTTGTTATTGATGTAAAGGCAACTATCCTGTTCAGAGTAATTTTAAAAGCCCATTATTTTGTCAGTAGGCTCTTCATAAAGAGGATTAGGTGGATCTATACTTTTAAGAAGTTCATGCTGTTTTAATTGTGTCAGTAACAAACTGATAATTCAATTCAATTGACACTACAAACTCCCTCACTTTCCTTATAAGTAAGAAATTCCCATTTTACAATTTAATAAATTTTAAATCTCTCCATTGCCTTGATCACTTCAGACAAAACAACAAAAAAAAAATGCATACAATCTCAGACATTCCTTGTTCAGGAAGCAGCATAGAGCAAATACTCCAACACTTACAAGTATGCACATTTAAAAAAAAAAATCAATAAAGGTAAACCTAGTCAGTAAAAGAGCTCCATATTCAACAGACTGATATATTGTAAAGTGGACAGAATTGAGGGAAGCACTGAGAACAAGCAAGTTGTATAGGAGGTGGCTTATAGTAATTTGGGTGGTTATAAACACACATTAGAGTAATTGCAATGGAGGAAGGAACTAATTATTCACAAAATTCTCTCCTCAAGCTAGTTAATTCTGTGGTTTAAGATGCCACAGTTAATTTCAGCTGAATATCTGATGAACAGCTCATCACTAGGCTGTATGTATGACACGTACTGTACAGTGATAAGACACAGAATAAGTTAATTAGCAACTACTGACATGACCAAATGACATGCATACTCTGCAGTCATCTTATTTCTATCCCTTCTTTCATCTTTGATATTCCACTTGTGTATAAGAATGACAAAGTTATGAAAATGTTGTGACGGTCTGATTGAAGAGACTGGGACAAAGCGACAGAAAGACAGAATATGTAATAATGAGGCATGTTAGGTCTCTATTTCCCTTTGTCTTTTAAAATATTTTTTCTGAATGCATTCAGGAGGAGTACACATTGACTTCTTTTAACACAGAAAACAAACATGCCATACAATTCACACATGGATATGTCAACCTTTTGTGTATCTCCTTGGCTTGTTGGCTCATGACCTACATCAATTACCATATACAAGTGTTATCTTTGGATGACTTCCAACTTATGGTTTAATAAAAAAGACCAGTTTTCTCCTTTTCTCTTTTGATTGGGTCTTGTTCTGTAGAATATCCAATTCTGAAGAAAAAGAAATGTTTAAAATGATATTCTGCTAATAGTAAATAAATATATATGGCTTATTTTCTTTGTCATTAACAGAAGTAATGATTTTTTAATTATGTTACCCACTGTGAATTATAAGACATAGTCATTTCTAAATCTAGATAGTCTGCATTGTGTTTTCTGATATCTGATGATCTGCTCATAGACCAAAACAAAAATGGAGTGAGTTTGCGGTGTGTTTGTGGTTTCAAAATATCTGTTAGTTGAAATCATTGTCCACTAATGTGTAATACACTGAGTATCCAAAAGTATGTAACTTAATTTGCTTATCTCTCTGTCATCCAGCTCTTTTTTAGACTTATACTGGCTATAGATTTATTTGAAACTGTCACCTAGCAGCTCCCCACATGCTTTTATTTTTATTCTCTGAAATATCTGGTGAGGAAGAATAGTGTTATATCTCTGCCAAATAAATTAGTTATGTTGCAGACACAATAATATGATAAAATACTAATATGGAATAGCAGACAGAGTAATGTCCTTAGGCATTCCCTGGCCTGAAGCTAACTAGCATATTAAGGGAATTCATATTTTCTGTGTGTTACAAGTGGTTTTTTCATTTCTTTGATGATAGCTTCTGCTCTGAATGCTACCATGTCTGAAGAATGTCATTACAAACATGATCCATTGCCAATGTCAAGACTTTCAACACTAACAATGCTAAGGTTGTGATATTTGTCCTTCCCGTTAAAACAGGGCTTTTTCTCCCCAAGCAACTGATTTTAGAACAAATAACCTACAATTGCGTGTATAAAGTCTATGCCCAGTACTGATCCCAGATTTTCAATTTCATGACAGAGATGGTCACTTTAATGTTGCCATGCAATTACTTTCAAATTAAAACAGGATTCCCACTTTTACTTTATTTTCATAATGTTTGTTCAGTATCTTCTCCTAGCACACAGAAACAAAACCTTTTCATTTGTTTAATTACTAAAATCAAGAGGTATGCACACAGAACAAGTATGCACACAGATTCTCAAGGGATCATTTTTTGTTGCATACTCAAGCATGCTATCTACAAAAAATGCAATCTAAGTACTCTAACTGCATTTTCCTTTAACACTTCTGCATCTATCTATTGTTTTTAAAACATTATCAGCTAGTATGTATAAAAAAATTAATTCAAAGTGAGTATATTGCAGCCTTTGAAGAAATATTATATTGAGTTTTTTTCTTGAGACACTTTTGCAAACAGCAATGTTGCTTTTACCCTATTGACTACATTTACATGACTCTACCATAAAGTTGAGATCAGTAACCATTTTCGGTTATGCCAAATCTTTGTCTATTACCATACCACATGTTATAAACCGTCTTCTGGATGGGTGATCTCTCTAGTTAATATGTGGCTGGTTTTTTACTTAGTTGATATGCACAGAGCTATAATAAACAGTCAATCTGTCACATTTTTTTTCAGGAAGCAGAAAAATAGCCTTCAGAGCTATATAATTCCTTGTCTTGAAACAAACTCTGAGGAGTTAGGATGAAAGTCACTTTAATTAATAGTTTAAAATTAGACCTTCGTGCTCAGTTCAGTTGTCTACACATATGTATTTAGTCCTATTTGAAACACTTGTGTCTGGTAGATGTGACACAGTAGCAACAGAAGAGCCATGTCCTCCTGCTGTGGTGTCAGGAGATGAGACAAGAAACCTTTAGGCATCTCAAGCATCTGAATACCTATGGGTGAGCAACAAGATCAAGCCTTTGGTCTGAGAGAGAGAGCCTAAAATAGGGGTCAACAGCCCATTTTGGGAATGAGAAAGTCCTTCTGCAAGACTGATCTCTCCCTGATGATAGCAAAGAGAGCTCACGTGATAGCTTGGACTGAGCATCCAGAATGAGATGGATTCTACTAGACTGGGTTGCTAAAAGGCCCATCCAACCTGGCCTTGGACACTTTCAGGGATGGTCCTGCATAAAGGACTGTTCTACATTGTGAACTCCGAGCGATTATTCAAACTCACAGTTGTATTCTTCCTAAAACTACTTGTTTTTTATACCTTGGTTTTATACCTATTCCTTCCAGCCACTCAGCAATTCCATCAATAAGTTCTGGCTCCTTCCTGCAACAGCCCAGATGTGTTCGGCAGCACACTCCTTCCATCTGCAGCAGTGTGCAGCACTCCTCCCACCACAGGGACATTTTTTCCATGGAGAAACCAGAAATTGTTTCTTCTTTTCTTTAACCTCCATTATGAGGTCAGCTTTGAAGAGCTAGGTGAAGACAACTACTGCAAAACTCTATGGAGAAAGGAAAAGACAAATAAAACCCTTTAGAAATAGTATAACTCTGGAAAAATTAGGGGCATAATTATTTTGTTTGGCATTTAATAGGTTTGTCTTTTAAATACATGAACAAAGGGATATAAAGAATGGAAAGATATTTTTTTTCTACAGAGGTTTGGTTTCTGTCTCTGACTTTCACATGTTTAGGTTACTGAGTACTTAGCTAATTACTGTATCCATGAAACAGAAAGATGCATGACAGCACTCTGATCTGGACCTGGGCCTGATATTCCTGGAAGGCCAAAACTCCACTACAGAACTCATTTTTTTAAGAAGGGTTTGAGATTTTTACATGTAGAGGCAAGATGAGTTCATTTTGAGAACAACTTAGGCTGGTAGTCATGGTTAGCGTGTCTAACCTCATTCGTGAGGTTGAGCTGCTTCTTCATAATTACTGAGACTTTTGAAAAAAAAAAATGAATGCTGACAAGTTGTGTGTAAGTAAGAAACTCTCTCTGGGAACCAGAGAACATAATTGAAATAAGAAGGCACTGAGACTTTGAATCATTGATTTTTTTTTCTCCACCAACAGGAAACTAATTTGACCTGCTAGTTCCTGCCATCTGCTGCTATTTGGTGAAGTAACATTATGCTTTTCAATCCCTCTGTTCACCTTCTTCCACATGGTGCAACTTTACTGAATCTTGAAATGGAGACAAATATCTGGTTCCTACCAGCTAGTGTGCCCAAGAAAGGGAGGAGGGGAGCAGATCCATCAATCCAGAACTATAGAGACATCAGAAAGAAGAGTGGACTCCTTAGGTACCAGTATGTCATGTCTGTGGTATTCTGCATGTTCAGCTACAATCAAGCAGAACTGCATTTTGTTCCTTCTTGCTGAATGTTTCTCTGGGAGAGAACCAAAGCCAGGCAGAAATCAGAAAGGCACAGCTTAGCTTTCCCAGAACTCTGCCTCAGGAACTACATGAGAATAAACACAGTTAGAAAATTATTATCTTACAAAACTTACAAAAATATGTCTGTGTTTCAAATATATTCTAATAAAAAACAAAACAAAACAAAACAAAAACAAACAAACAAAACAAACACCACCACCACCCCCAAAAAAACAAACAAACAAACAAAAAAAAAAATCTGTCCTGTGACAGAGAAATGAGAGAAATGTCACCAAAAACATATGGCCATAGCTGATTTTTGCCTGATTCACGTGTACCTTCCTGCTTGGAATTCTAAAACAAAGGATGTGCCTCTTTAAACACACTTGCCATTCAGCTTAGTTTAATTTTGTCATATCATATGATCTCTTTTTAACTGTTGTTGTGTAATCATTAGAGTTTACATCTACTATGTACATTCTGCTGCCCTACTTTTCCTTTATCCTATTTCCTTTCACCAAATTAATTACATGCAAGCCATGCACTGGCTCATACAGCTAAAGGAAAGAGATGCCACCTATATTATGAAGATCATGCCACCCAGAGCAGGATCTACACCTAATTCTTGCTGAAATCAGCAATATGTAGAACTACAGGGTTAGGTACTCTTCTCTGAAAACTGAAAAATAATTTCTAACAACATGGAGTATTGGACTCAGTGTCCCCATTCTCCATAAGTCTGGTCTTTCCCTAGGGAACACACAAATTACCCAGATTATCCAGTGTTGTATGAATTGCCGTCTTGTGCCAGTTAGTCTCCTGTAGATTTTGTCTCCCACATCAGGCTTCACATAATTCAAACATTAACAGCTTCCATCTCCAGGAGAAGAGGAAAAGATTTCTAGTCTACTCTTCCTTAAGAGGAGAAAATATACAAAACTGCAGTAGGAATAACATTCAGCCTATACCACAATATGTTCTCAACAACTTTAGCAGTGATCTCATCAAAAAAACAGTCAAGCATTTTCTGGAAAGTAATCAAAGGTCTGCTGCAAATAAATCAAATATTTCATCTGCTATTTGGTTGCAAGTGTTGAACACATGGTGCTCAAAAGCATTCTTCCTCCACTGGAATGCACTAAAAGCCTCAAACATTTTGATTAAAGCATTGATCCAGTCCACTGTCCCATCTTCACAAGTGACTGCATTGCAATCCGTCTAGGTCCCTTTTTAAACTTACTGTGCAGCAGCAAATGAGATAGGCTCTCAAAAATTTATATGTGTATCTATCTTTCTTGTTGCAGCTACAGTCTGTAAATTCTGACACAAGTAAAGGCCAGAAAAATCACTTGATGTACCTGATTGCTGAGTTCTGCCAGAAGGGAAGGGTGATGCCTGGCGATGCATGTGATGAGGCAGAATTTTCTCCCACAAGTGTGCCATAGTTCCTTAAAACTGCATACACACACTTGTCTAAATTCATAAAGAGGGCTCCATGTTTGCTACTGTAGTTCAGTCTGCTGTACGACTTAGATCTTCTGTGCCCTGGATTTCATTGTTGAGGGCTCCTCAATTTCTTGCCCTGTTCTCTGGGGATACAGGCCAGTACTCAAGCTCTGAAAAGACCTAGATTTAGCTCACATTGCAAAGTATGTCACATGGCCAAGTGCACAGCACCAATCCTCAAGTCGCAGCCAAATTCCCTTCCTCTTACATTGTTCCAGCTGTAGCACAATGAGGTCAATAAGCTGTCACATGTACTCCATAACAAGGCTCACAAGGTAAGATAAAGTCACTGGCAAACTTTTGAACTACAGCTCACTGCTTTGTAGTCTCTGTATTTTGTAAACAAGAAACAGGGTGCAGAAGCAACACATGCTTGTGAAATGCCCAGGTAGTGCAGCTTCAGTTCTGCTCTGAGCAGAAGAGGACAGTGTCAGCAGACTGCTCCACACTGTGCTGTAATCCTGTGCTTGCCGAGGTGCAGAGAATTACAAGGTTATGCAAGGTTAAAGTCAGTGGCCAAGTTCTCCATTTCTATGCAATTAGGCTACCCTAAAACATGTTCTTCGAGCAGGCTGAGTGACACACAGAAGGGAACGGATTCATTTGAAGTTCTCTGTGCTAATATTTGGCATTGAATGCAGTGAAGAATAAAGTTTATTTAAGGGTTGTAGTAGAAACCATGGGAGGACAACTTCAGCCTAAAATAATAGACCACAGCAACTTACTGCTTCAAATTTCAAAAGGTGTAATGGCTTGAAGGTGACTGAATTGAGCCTTTGACATAATATTCTCTTTGTCCACTTAAACCCATGGAAAGTCTAATAGTTCAATTTTATAGTTCAGTAGTTTTAAATTAAAAAATACTTTAGCCTTTTGTTCAATAACATTAACATAAAATCCTGGCAGCACTGCAAAATTAGCATCCACTGTAATCGGCAGCTTAAGCCAGCTACTTAGAATGCCTCTACACAACATTATTGCTTCTTCCATTTAAGATTATATTTTCCAGGTTCCTTGAATAAAAAGGCATGGCAGGCCTACTATCAGCTTGCTTAGGCTGAGACGCTATTTCAAATGCAATGTCAATACTTTCTTCTCAGAAGGGATACTGGAACTAACTGCACTAACTGAACACAACAATGTATATCAAATGGCCAAACTTGAAAACAGTTCTCTGTATTCTTTATGTACCTATTTTTGAAACTAAATAAAACACCTGAATATTTGTGGTTAAATTACCTGATTACTTGAAACCTTGTTGAAACGTTTTCATGCTTAGCTGGCAAGCTCCATCAAAGTTTTTATTATTTTGCACAAGTTAATATTTGTTGTCAATTCTATAGGCGAAATGAGAAGGTTACCAAGGCTCCCTGAAAACATGCAGAATAAAGACCCCTTCCCAGTTGTTTTTAACTTTGATATCCATGCATATATCTCTCTGGAGGGAAGGGGAGCTGTCCCTGGGTCTGCAGCTTGTTGTCTGTGGTTGTTTTTTTTTTCCTGAGGGCAACAAGGAGGAAAAGAACAACTTCAGCAAGTCATCGTCTCATTGAGGAGGTCTAGTCTTTTCCCCTTTAGGTCAGTGATCCATGAGAGTTGTGGGGTTTGTGAATAGTCAGAGGGGTTTTAGAGGGAGCATAAAAGATTTTTCTAAGTTAAAATTCTTGAAAATTTTCACAAAAGAAGATGTAGAAGCAGACAAAAAAAGAATCTAGATACTGCAAGAACTGCACCATGGTTCTTGGAGCTGTTTCAGCTCCATAAAGAACATCTCCTTGGCCATGTGAGGAAAAAACATATCTCAATTACACAGTTATCTTGGACACCTTACTAAAGCGTTTTAACTAAAAGGGGATAATCCAGACAGAAATATTTTTTGATCCTTTATGATGACATCTGTAAACACTCACCTTGGATATTATATATGGTAGCATCTAATTGTGTAGTTGATATGGGCTTGTTCTGGCCATATACTGCTTAGTGTGTGTCAAAAGTCAATAGAAAATAAGAATGCAAACATGTTTGATGTTATGCCACAAAGATTCATTGCTGTTCTAACTGCTGACAGAATAACACTTCCACATGAAATAGGTTCCATTCCCAGTCAGAAGTTATTCCATACCAGGAAGTCTATCCCCTCCTCAGCTGCAGCCTTTTTAGTCACGTCTCACATATTTCTCCACTCTTTCATACTTTCCATAAGATATAAAAATGCCTGTTTTTACACATAACCCTGGCTCAGCTCTCTTGGCTTGCTAGATATCAGCCTTTGTGCTAAAGGCATGCTGGAGCTGCTACAGAGTCAGCCCAATATTTGCCAGACCCGGATGGGAAACATTCGTCCCCTCCCAGCTCCCAGCTCTGGGCGGTAGGATTCCAACACAACAGGGGCAGGGACAGTCAGACACACACACAACTGTAAGTAACATATCATAGCTTGCCTGCTTCCCAGGAATATTTCTTTGAACTGCATAAAGCTTTAGAATTTCAACATTGCCTTGCTGCAAGAAAAAACAGGACTCGACATGTCAGAATCAATCCTTTAAAAATTTTTATATCGAGATATATGGGAAAACACATCAGTTTCTCTTTCCAGTGAGACTTGCTGTATCTTGCTTTCTCCTGTTGCACCCACCTGCAATCAAAGGAACTTGCTAGCTGCTGTCTAGAAAAATTTGTATTGTAATCGATGCAATATCAATAGAACAGATACTGCAAAAAAATACCTGGTCCTGCCAATCAAACAAATTCTATATGCAAAAAACCTGGGCTTACCTCCACATGACAATATAGCTTCAAAATTGCCTATCTTGGGGCCACAGTAGGAGGGACAATTTCACTAGCCTAGCAAAGGATATAGCATCTGCAGTACACTGACGGGTCTGTCAATGAGAATTTTCTGTAACGTGTTTAACACACAGAAGTTAGTGCTTAACAGACAAAATGTGAGTCTAATCTTGAAAAAACAACAACAACAATAACAAAAAGTTTTATTTCTGTGAAGGTAAGATCCTGCTGCAGGAGGTAATTCATGTGGGAAGAGAATTACAGAGATCACCAGCCCAGTGTTCTGATAGCAACATTATCCAATTTCAACCAAATTCAGCAGTTTCATTAATGCACTGATTTCAGATATCTTTTATTTCTGGTCATAAAACTGCTCACATTTTACCATGACTTTCCAGGATCATACCTATGTTCCCTAAGGAACAGTATCTCCCACTGCTAATCTTAGCTTCTATTTCTTTCCGTGTACTGTTGTTTATTTCTTTTCTCTCTTTTGGTTACATTTTGTTTTCTTTTCATGGCAATAAGTATGGATTGTTTATCAGGAGTCTTGGTCTCACATATTCCTTTATGATGGCTCCATACTTCTTACCTATTCCTATAGAATATAGGCTAATTAAAATGGAAAATCCATTTTAACTGCTAGAGAAGAATGCAATACTCTGCCAGAAATGACCAGGTGGCAATGCATCACTAGAAAAGTAACAAAGCATTATGCATTGCTCAAGTAAAGCAATGTACTTGTTCTTAAAATCAAAGGGATTCTGGTTTCATTTAACACTTTATATAGGTAGTGTACACTTACTTGTATTAAAGTTAATTCCCCTAAGACAATGACAGTGTTTAATTGAAGGAATGTCAACATTAAGAGACCAAACTCTTCTGCTGTCTGCCAAATGTGTCAATGTTTACCTACCTCTTGGGCTTCTGGCTAAAATTTATTATGGGATTGGTTATGAGTGAATATATTGTATGCTTGCAAGAGTGAGGAAAACAGATTCGCTGATCTCTGACTCCTGTGATTAATTGATTCCTTTAGGGAAGGTAAATATATTTATCACCTTTAGACTGTAAGGTGTCTACAAGAAATTATCATATCATTATAATGGATCAGAGAATGTACTACTAGTACACTGTGCGGTGATTTTGAACAACATCAGGCAAAGTCTAGAGAGGGAAGATTAATCTAAGACTAGCACGTGAAAAATGATGAATGGCTAGAAGTGCACACCTACCTGTTCAACTTAGTGACACACTCACAATTTCCTTCTCCCTACAATATTAAGGAGTACGTACTTTCCAGCACCTGAGAACCAACAGTTTCAGTGAGTAGACAGCAAAATGGGAGGAACCAGCTTAGATCTGTGCCCAGCTTTCTATGCCCATTACCTTTCAGGCAAAAGGAAAAAAAAAAAAAAAAAAAAGGAAAAACCAAGGCATTTCACCAGGAGTTTTATAGTTGAACAGAAGAAAATGTTTCTCTACATACCCTGAATGAATGCAGTTGGTTTACAGAAATTCTCAACATTTGGAATTTTAGCATCATGTAACATTCAAAAAACTTCCAGCAAATTAAAAACAGACAGATGTTTCACATATATGCCTAAATATTTTTCTCTGACTTTATAAAGCTAATGAGCATCTCAAATCACAGAATCACAAAATGGCTGAGGTTGGCAGGGACCTCTGGAGGCCATCTGGTCCAATCCCCCTGCTCAAGCAGGGACACCCACAGCAGGTGGCCCAAGACCATGTCCAGGCAGCTTTCAAAGATCTCCAAGGAGGAGACTCCACAGCCTCTCTGGGCAACCTGTGCCAGGGCTCCATCACCCAAACAGTGAAGAAGTGTTTCCTGGTGTTCAGACAGAAGCTCTTGTATTTCTGTTACTGCCCACTGCCTCTTCCCGGCACTGGGCACCACTGAAAAAAAGCCTGGCTCCATCTTCTTTGCACCCTCCCTTCAAATATACAGTATTGTGTGAATGTGCACATATGCCCATGAAGTCACCTAACCCTATGTAGACATCTAAGGAGCAGGTGCCTACATGCACCTCCTTACATTCCCCTACAGTTTGCAGAGAAAAAGGCTAAATGCCCCCACCTCCAAAGTGCCATTTATTACACCTAAAACACTTATCTAAGACAAATCGGGTGAATTATCCTCTAAGAATACCCATGTCTCTCCATTTGTTACAAAAGGAGCGTAGGGCAACCTGTTAAGCCTTTTCATTCAGCTTTCAACAACTAAAGGTGACTGAGGTGAAACACACTCACAAAGTTGTATAATATAGATATTTTTCTTTACAGAAATGCGGATCTGAGAACAGGCACACACTGGAAAGCATCAATCATGTGGCTGGCAGCCACACTTCCACAACGACTTTCCAGGGTCCTGCTCAGCTTCACACAACCAAGCATTTTAACTGCTGAACGGAAAATAGTTAAACTGTTATTTATTGGAACAGACTATGATATAATGTGATCATAAAATGCTCCACACGAGGAAAATTCCTTATTTGTCTTTTGAATTTGAATAAATTAAAAGAACACACAAAACTAATAGTTTTGAACTTCAGTCCCTGTTAGGGAAAATGTCCCTGTTTGAGAGAATATTTAAACAGATGTTTAGTATTAGGTCTGTGCTTAAATCCCATTGAGATCAATGGGATTTAAATGCATGCTTAAATTTAGTCTTGTGCATAGAGTCTTCCTGAATAGGAATTGATTCAGCGTGTACTGAAGAGTTTTCCTGAACTGTGGCCTTAGAGATTAACTTAAATATGTTTTCAGCTGCCCAACCACAGGCACCCTAGTGGGAAAATTTAGTCATAACCTTTATCTTGATATAGCTTAATGCATGTTGTTTATCTCCTTACTGGACTCACACTGTTCTTCTAGAACTATATTTTGGGAATCTGTTGGGGTTTGGGTTTTATTTTTAATAACTGTAGTCACTCTTGCCTTCAGCCAAAGTATCACAGGAATGAATTTTATTCCAAGTGAGAAGCAACTTAAGCATTTTCTCCAATGCAGCTTCACACAGCTTTTCCATTCTGAACAGAAGTATAACACTCAGCTTTGCTTTTCTCATCCATGCTCCAGGGAACAGCTTTCACTTTCTTTCTCTAGGCAATCTAAGCTGCTATTTTGACATGTAGGTTATTAAGGTTTTATTTAATTAATATAGTATGGATAACAGTAGCACTCAATCATTAAGGCAATCTGTTGCTCTTACTTCCTTGCCCACTCTGGACTCAATATCTTGGCAAAGTCAAAAAAGGAGTGTGCATTACCGTTTAAAAGTGCTTTTAGCCCTGGATCAAGGATTCTAAATTATGAGATTATTAAAAGAGACCAAAAAACATGAAAGCAGAAATTTTACTATTAGAGATATTCATTTACACAAGAACAATGCTCTGTGGTTCACATTAACTTCTTATACTTCAGGCACAAATTGTAGAAATCCAGTGGGGTTTTAAAATGTTCAATAACCAGAAATAGCCCAGCTTGTTCAAATTTGCTGAAAACAAGTCATAAGTGCCATTAGCGCTGCTCNAAAAAAAAAAAAAGGATCTGTAGCACAATATTCTCTATTACAAATAAAGGAGATTCTTTAGCAGTATTCTCTGTGTCTATTTTTTCCTTCTAGTTATCTCTGTAAGTGACAGTGAGGTACAAACAAAAATATTTCTGATGTATCATGACCACAACTGTTTACTAAACTTAGTTAAACCAGTGAAATGAAATCTATACCAACTCTTTGAAGGCTTCAGGATTTGCAGGTTAACCAATGGTAGCAGAATCTTACTGCAAAGCTTTCATTGAGGATTCTGCAAAATATCACTGGGATAATTGTGAGTTAAGGTTTAATTTTGGAAAATAAACTCAGCAAGTGTGTTAGTCTTATATAAATTGCTGGAACTTGATATAAGAAAGTTTTAAGGACACACATGAAATATTTTAATGAATTCATATCAGAACATTGGAATTTGATTCAAAGTCCTTCCAGCATGGTCACTGAAGTTTGAATTAGGATGTTAGACTGTGACTTTTACAGGTGCTAAACGCTTAGCATAGCAAAAAGCATAAAAAAAAACCTGAATACTCAGAGAGATAGAAACTATTCAGTTTCTATGTATTTTATCTCTATTTCATAGAGATAAAAACTATTTCAGTAAAGCACATGATCAAGAATCTGAGTCTTTACAGGATGATTACAAACCTTGTGAAGTAATGTATCTAAAGGCTAAGCAGTGGTATTTAGAAGGTAATGGTCATTTTCAAAGCATCTTAAAAACTCATTTACTGCTATGCCTTTGAATAGTCAGTTCACAGTATTTAGATAGCCTTATTGTACCAATATCTTGCTTTGCTTCCCCACTAAACCCCTGCTGTTTAGTAGATCCTTTATTTTTTACTTAGCATTATAAAAGCATTCTATAATATAAGGGATCTGAATTATTTACTGGAAGATGGCATACGCTACAACATGCAGTGATCTTAGTTCTTTTAATGGCACTAATGCAAGAAAATAAGATGAACACACTACAGCTATATATGTTCTAGAATGTTTCTAAGGCAGGCATGGTTCTGTTTTTTGTTGTAAGATAATTTGTGTAAATTTTCCAAGCTAGATATGAAAATCACTGATATTTCCCTACAACTATTATATGGTTAAGCTACTAACACAACAGTCATTTTCATTGGAATGGATCCAGGTGCCTTTTATAAACAGATTACATCTCTTTTCCTAATCCTTTATACTGAAAATTTTCCAAAACTGAAAGGGTGACTGAATTCGTGCAGAACATATAGTAGCAAGGTGAACCATAAGATACGTGAGCCACATTTTTACTTGATGAATAGATAGGATTCATGTAATAGAAAATTTAAACTGCTAAAAAAATCCAATAATGTAACCACTGAAGATGATGGAGTTGAAAACCTGTTCCTTTAATGACATTTAAACTAAAGCTAAGGTGATATAAGATTGCATATTTATCAGGCTACCTTGTAAATTTTAAATGTGTCATGTGCTGTATTCACAGAAAGTACTTACAAAAATAAAGTAACTGTAAGGAAATTCAGATATAATCTTTTTCTAAAAAAAAAAAAAATCAGAACAGAAGCAAAAAAAAATTTGAAAATAATTCCATACTTTAATGTGCATTGTTCTCAGCAATCATCTTAAATTTCTTCCTGCACAGTTAAAATAAATTAAAACACTATCACCCTAACGGCCTTCTGGTTCAGCCAGCCAGGCTTGAGTGCATTTCTGCCTTTAATTAAGTATGGATAGATAATGTCCTTTGTTCTTTTTCTGCTGTGTTTGACACCTGCTGTCTTGTAATCAGGGAAATGAGTCAGGAAGTTCCAGCAGAGAGGCTTTTAGTCAGAAGCAACACCTGGGTCCCCATCTACGCCTTCCCTTCATGGTGCACTGTCCTGCACCAACACAAGAGATGAAAAGCTGAACAAGTGGTGAGCTTTCAGCTCCAGACATAATATAAGCTCAATGGGCTGCTGCTGAAATCAATGGTAAAACTCAGTCCATATGCTAACCCCCTCTTTTGCTCAACTGATGGAAAAATGACTTTTTTTTCATTTATTTTAGGGTGATTTATGAAGGAAATGCTGCTGTATTCCAGTTAAAGCAAGAAGCTAGGGCCAAATCTACCAGTTTTTGTAGCCAGGTCTGTCACAATTCCTTACAATGTGATCCTTGCCAAAATCACTATTTCTGTGGACTGTCTTCACTTCAAAGTTATCCTAAGTTACAATTGTCCCTGCTTCAAGTTTCTTCCACACAGCAAATGCCTCAGCTTGGTGCGATAACACTTTTAACACAAGCTTGCTCTCCACAGAGGGTATAGGCTAGAACTGAAAGACTAACATGCCAGGTCTTTAAGTTATTTCTGCCTGATTGCTTTTCAGTCAATCCCTACATTCACCATGCAAATTTGGGTGGGATGCACAAGTCAGAGCCACGAGGCACAGAGAAATAACCTTTAGAGCAACTCAGTGTATGGCATCTGAGAAAAGCCATGGGATTTACCCTACGGGTCTCAGAGGTTTCATACACTAGTGGCTGTAGTCCCACTATGAAGGTGGGTAGTATTTCACAGACAGTGTTTTCACTCAGACTAATTATACTTGAGAGGAACTATTCAACTGTAAGTCAATTTAAGCTAACTACAGTACATGTACACCCAACCACTACATTAAGCTCCTGAGTGCAAGTAAAAGGGGTGATGAGAAGTGCCCTTCCAAAATCGGTAGCTTCAGTTATAAGCTCATCCAACTTCATAGAACTTTTCATTTCTCATTTTTCCTTTTATTCCTGTCCACCCTGCCTGTACTTATGTGAACAAGTAAAACTTTCATTGTCCACTCTCACAGACTTCTTGAGACAGGAGATCTGCATCCTTGGCACCATTGCAGGTCTTGTCCTTCTGTCGGGGGCCTCAGAAGCTAAAAATCAGTGCTATCCCTTCAGCCTCCACCTCAGTGATTCCCTTTTCTCAGATCTATCCCACTCCTTCATGGTAGTCTTTCCCCAGTGTTCAGCGGCTGGCAACAGAGGTTTCCTCATCTTCCCAATAGCACTTCATAAAGAGAGGAATGGGATGAAAGAGCTGTCCCTAAAGCCCACAGAAAATAACAGTAAGTGGGCTGAGCTGCTCAAAACTGCTGGCCTTTTCCTAAAACTTCCTTCCAATCTTTTTCTTCATTGTACTAGCTGATTTTGAGCATCCCAGATTAGCTGCTCGACTGCCATGAAACAGGCAAGTGATTCAGGCAGCTGATCAGAGGACTGGTATGACTATAGCTGAACGGGAAAAATAAAGTTTCTTCTTTCATCAAGCCACAGTGCAAAATCTCACCATTCACAAAATCTTTATGAGCTGGCAACCATGACTTCTTCATACAGTACGGCTAAGGTTTAATTATTGTTTAGAAAACATTAAGAGAAAATTGTCTTAGGAAAGGTGCCACTCCACATGAGTGCTGTCATCAGTGCCTAGCCTGCAGTTTGCAGTGTTGCTTGGCTTGATTTAGACCCTTGCGTGCTCTCAGATCTCAAAAAAAAAAAAAAAAATTGCTATCTCATTGCACATGGGTTTTTGAAATTCACAGTATGTTTTCAAGTCTCATCAGGATGAAAGTAAAAAAGAAAGGCTGGTGGTGAGAATATCCTTCTGAGAGTAAATTAGGGTCAAGTCATGGGTCTGAACCAGGGAAAGCAGGGTCTGAATACTGGCCTCTGGGTACAAGTGCAAATGCAGCCAGCACAAGCATAACACTAACCTCATACAAGTACTGAGGAATTAGAAAGCATAGTCGGTTTGGAGAAGGGGTTAACAGTGGTTCCCCTGTAACCTTAATTTGTGAACAACATGCTAAAATGTTGTTAGCACACAGCATTTTCCAACACATTTTACAGATATTAACTAATTAGTCCTTTCGGTGTTGAAAGCATTACAGCATTATCTCCTTTTCTTCAGAACTGAGGAGAATGAGGCAGAGAAGGTTAATAACTTATAGGAAATGACAGTGAAATAACACATTAGAGTGAGGTTTAGAATTATTATGTTTCCACTTCATGCTTCTGTGCCCCAATTTGTATATCATGGTTTTTCTTGTTAAAAATATATATATATATATATATATATATATATATATATATATCTGTTGGATAGGCATAACAAAATTATATTATTTCTCTAATTTGACATTTTCATTTTAATGCACTTTTAGATATTTGCAGTGTAATTCCTCTCCTTCCCCTAGTTTCCTAAATTTATTTTCCAACCAGTACCTCATAAATACTCCTAATTACTGAAGATCTCCATGAACTTAGGTAGCACTATGCATGTATTGGAAACAGAGGGTTATCACTGCTTGCTTGGATGTTCCTACACACTGCTTAAATACAGCATTTTGTTTATTATTTTTGGTCATTAAAAGAATTATCTGTTTGTGCATCCTCTTTCAGCCCTAGACACACCAGCATCATTTTCAGCATGCAAAATTTTCCAGTTATTCCCCTTCAAAATGTAGACTCTGCTTTTCGTAGCTTTCTGGATTACCCTGAGTGAAATTATGGCAACTTTAGAAAGCTGCTGTAATGCTACAATGCCACCAACTGGTTGCAGTCAATGATCTGATCTTGCAGGTGGTGAAGGCTCTGAGCCTCAAAGAATTCAGCAAGACGCCACTCACAATATAGACTGGATATGGAACAGATGTATGCACCAAATTGGTCTTGTTTATTGGGGGATTTTGATTAGCTAGAGATGGAGAATAGTATTAAAGAGCAAGTAAAGCATCTGCTTTTCCTGTCTTGTTCTTTATTTGCCACGTCAGTTCTGCCTAAGAGTTTCCAAATCCTGAATAAATCATACATATATGTGTGATTGCGCATAGTATTTAAAGACCAGTTTTCATCCTTCGGATGCCCAGGCAGCCTTCCTCAGGGATTGCCAGGGGTGCTGTGCTGGGGGTGGTCCGGGGACTGAGGGCAGCCCTCCCTCTGGTGGCAAACAGAGCTGGCCCCTGTGTCTGTGAAATCCTACACTGAAGGCTGACAGCATTTACTGAGGAAATTCCAAATATTTCAACCATTGTGAACTTTCTTTTGAAATAACATCATGGGAAGCAATGTCACTCTTCTTGGAGCAAAATGCAGTGTTTTCATGCTTTGGAAACATCTGAGCAAGTGGGAAAGAGAAGAAGCTGATGTGGGAGCATGAAGGGAAAGAAAACCAAGATAAATATGAAACTACATAATCTCTGAATATCAGTCACAGCCAAAAGGGGTGTCTTGTTTCAGTATCTAAACCTGACTAGCTAGAATCTGATCTTACATATGTTGACTACAGGCAGCACTGCAACATTTCTGCTCAGTTCTTGCACTATCATAAAATGCTAGTCAGGAGGGGAATGCCAAGCAGCCACATTTCTCTCCTTGCAGCAGAGAGAAAAGACATTAACCTGGTTTGGAAACATATATTATAATTTGTTTCTGCACTACTATTCTGAGTGCTGATCTTAAATCAAAACCATTTGGGGCTGCTTAAACTGATTTCTGCTGAATGTAAGTAAAATGTGAGATACAGTGGAATAAGCAGCAGGAGCAAGTCGTAAGTCAAATGGCAGTCTCTTATTGCAACTCATTTTCATGGGCTAAATAAAACAGAACAGTAAGGTTAAGAACATAAAGGGAAAGAGAAGAGTTAACAGTGGTATCTCAGAAAAATATATTTTAAAATACATTTTGGAAGATTAAGTCATAAAACCATCTGCTCTTGATAATCATCAAGGCAGAATTATTTGTGTTCCATATTTTTTATTGGGGTATCAGTCTAGAGATCAGAGTATGTAGGACCTGCCACATGGTATATCAGGACCAGGAAATTACATCCTACAGAAAGGTAAAAACAGGAGATGAAGGGGGTGGAGAGGGATATGATTTTTCTATCAAAGTTAGCAAAGGACAGAGAAGTTGTTTGTTCAGTTTCATACGTAAAACGCATGATTATTACTGGGATCTAGGTGAACTTGCTATAATTAGCCGTATATTACAACACCAGCAAAACATACATTCACATTTAAAATATTAAACAGCAGCTGGCAAATTTGTCCTAGGACCCTTGCTATATGAGCTCAAATTGCAGTAATTGCTCAAATTCTGTCCTTAACATAATGATAGTAGGAAACTCAACAATGACCTAGAAGGAAATATAAAGCTGTGGATAATAATGTGCTTTAACTTCTAACACAACTAGAAGGTGACGAGTTGTCATGACATACGCTAAAAGTACAATTTATCATTGCTTTGTACCTTTTGCAAACACAAATATCTCAGCAACAAAGGTATAAAAACACAGTTCTTTGAATGTAGCACTGTTTGTACCATGTGGATGAGAATATCTGAGCCAATCATTTCTTGAACAAATAGATGTGTTGGACTCATACCTGATACTCATACTCTGATGAAGTGCTCTGGCAAGAGCCCACCTTGGATTCATCATTCGAGGTTGCCCCACCACATGACCAGCACTCTTCCATATACACCTCCACACCTACACAGGGAATCCTTACTCCTACAGGTGTTTTGTGTCATACATCTTAACAGAAAGTGAAATCAGATTCTATTAAAAAATCTTAAATTTGCTTGCAGAAATTGTGTTGATATGATTGTTTCCGCGTTCAGCATTTCTGAACGAACAACTTAATTGCCTGACACAGACACACTGCACCATATGAGATACCCTAGCTGCCTTTCCAGAGGGGCACAGGTATTATCCCATAGGTCTTAATGGCATCCACCAACCATGCGGCTAACTCAGTGTATCTTAAATAGAAACCTATCTTTAGGCGATTGAATAAAGCCCTGAATATTTCAGAACAAAAATCCCTAGTGTTCAACCACAGGTAGGTAATATATTCAGAAGACAGAACTGCCTAATTGCTTAGATTTTTCATTTTTAAAAAATAACCACCCAAACCAACATATTTGTGCTGTACAAAGTTTGGGGAGTTTAATTATCTTCATGCAGCTTTAATTCAGGCAAGAATGCAAAGTGCTGGAGTAGAAGATTCCTTTCACATCTTTCCTGAACCAAACGCAGTCATAAAACAGAAAGACACAAAATCCAGCTACTAGCAATAATTGCAAATGATTACTATTTACAGAGTATTCATCAGCACACACTTCATCAAGACAGTTACCACAGCTTTCACTTGGAATAAGAGATTGAATTATGGTATTTCTGATGACACAAATATAGTTTCAAGCCCTTATCATGCAGCAAACAAATGCCTTATTTTCTGGTTTTTGGGTTTCTACATTCTACTAAATATTTATTTTATAGACTACTTTTTTCTTGTATTCATTCTGTTTCACACTATAGTTTTTTTCTATGTTTCTAGTATCTTTCTCTGCAGATCTCTTTGTATTACCTAACTGATGCTAGTTTTTGTAATACCTCTCAGGCTGGTACTTAAAGAGTTTTACTGTGAAAGCATTTTCTATTCTGCTTCTATCATTAACATCTTTGTTAAACAGCAGCCTGGCCCTGAAAATCCTAGCTAGACAACAGTCCTCATGTATACGCCTACTAAAATTAACTATGTGATTAAACACTCCATAGTGAAGCTACATTTTCCTAAGTGAAAAATACTTAGTGCTGACTACATGGTGTCCACTAGACATTCTCCCATCATAAGTCATTGCCATTAATCATTATATATTTTATTTTAAAATAGCTTGAAATAAGAAATAATGTGAGGATGTTCAAATCTCTCTTGATTTCAATTAATGTCAGAAACAGTGTTTTATGAGTTCTTAAATGATTTGCCACAACCCAAATAATGCAGCTACATTTTCACATCAAATAAGTCTATATACTTCCACCTTTATTGTAATGCATATGTTAATATACTGGTAATCCTGTCGTCCTCTCTAAATGGGATAGGTAGGGCAGAAGTACCGTTCTAGAATATGCTTCATGAACAAGGGAAGAATAGTAATCCAGTGATGGGGATTTTCAGGGGAAAAGAGCATAAGCCTAAGTGTAACATGAGCCTCTAGCTAGAGGTAGATGCCCAAGGAACAGCTATGGAAAGGGAAGCAGGTAGCAGGTAGCTAAAAGCAGGATCAATAAAAGCTGAGCTCTGAACAACACAATCAGGGAAGAGCAAGCAAAGGCACCGGGTAAATAATGTGTATTGACGGGGGCCCTTCCAGGCAAAAGAGGGGTGTGGTATGAGCCAGAGGCCACAAACTCTGGCACTGAACAGAAGCCGAGTGGTACCTTGAAAATGTCTTGTCCCTTTGAGCAGGGACCCATGAAATCACCACCTTCATGCCTTCCTGGAGCTGTTATGTGTTGAAGTGCTAAAACAAAAGGAACTGAGATCGCCAAAGGACCTGCATCTAGCCATGAAAGGCTTCACAAAAGCAGTCCAAGGGCACGAAGGACAAGTCACATAGGACTAAGTTACTGATACTATGTGCTAATCTATAAACTATCTTCTATTGCCATCTTGCTCACTGATTTTCAACCCTCTTTCTGCCAGTTGGTTCTCCAGTGAAGTCTTTCTGCACTTCTTAATTCCTGCAAGACAGTTTTTCTCAGCTTGTACTTTGCAGATTGTTAGTGTTCAGAAAGGCAGAACAGTAGTCCACAAATAACTGGCACCTACTTCATAGGCATGGAAAAATGAGCAAACTGAAAACAGAGGAAAATTGAGTAAAAAAAAAAAAAGATATTTGCAAGGCTTACATAACATTTATTTGATGGTAAATGAAAACGTATGTGGTAAAGGAATTTACCTAAATGTCCAAAAGTTAACTGAAAAAATCTGATCCTTTATAGAAAAAAAAAAATGTATTCTCATTTTGATTATAGCCACAAAAACCTATCGTTAATTTTTTGCTCCTCTTTCTGAAAGGCTAACTTGTGAAACTGCTCACACATCTCTGTTTTATAAAATTACATACATATATATTTATTCAAATGTTCTAGTTCTGGACAAAGTTCCTGTTTATTTATTTATCTATTTTCAAATTCAGCCCAAATCCTTTATTTTGTTTTATCGGGTTAGGTCCCTGCATCGAGACCGAGTAACATGAAGCATTAGAAGCTTATTACTCGAAGCAAAACCTCTCTTATTCTGTAAAGTCAAGGCAATATAAAAAAGGACTGTCTTGTGGAATAACATGTTCCAATGCCATTTAACTGCAGCTACATTTTTCCTATTTTGGGAGCACTTACTGCTACTGTAGTTAGCAGAATTTCTGTCCACTACAAGACAATAAAGATAGCAGATGTGGAGTCACAAGACCCAGGGACCTCTACCAATTAAAGGTCAAAATCTGTCTCACTTCACAGAATGCAGCATTTGAGAGTGAGGTCTTGTGTATATTTGTCATCTTGTTCAGTCAGAAAGATATGACAACAAATAGCTGGTCAAAAGCTGTCAGGGTCAAACCAAGCTTGATAGAGTGCCCTAGGTCACCTCTGTGATTCCAATAGCAGAATGCACCCTGGTGTCAGTTTGTATTGTAGTCAAATAGTACGTGGCACACAATACAACTGTATTCCTCCACTAATTGCTTCTTTGACCTTTCTTGTTAACCAAGCATTTTGATTAGGAATATGTACTGTGCTATCATGTTCCACAGCGATGTAACAGCTGCTTTGTAATAGATTTGTAGTATTGAACATCCCTCCTCACACCCAGAGAAACCACAGTTAAGGCTGTGTTCGAGTTTTTGTTCGAAGTCAGTGAAAACTCAAGAAAATAATAAATCATTCTATACAAAGGAGGGCATACTCCTGAGAATCTTCACATTTAAGTGTCCTCTTGGCAGAATAGCAACAGATTTCACGTTTTTTTACAGTTTTCAATGAGTTTTTTCCTACTGATTTGGCCTGCAGCTAGGCAAGAAAAAAGAGAGATGATTGGGTAAACATTTCAACACTTTCTAGCCAAATGAGTTTCTCACTTCTAGGAAAAACTGAAGCTCCCCTGCAATTTTTAGCATGTCCATAGAAATGGATACTGGAAAAAAAAAAAAAAAAAAAAAGGAAGTCACTTGGAATTCAGCTTTGGAATTCAGAGATGTGATTTGCTAATTATTCCAGCAATCATGACTACAAAGATAGCTTGGACTTATAAAGTGTTCTGGGCTTGTCCAAGCAGACTTTTTTCTCAAAGCAGACTTCTCTTCACCCAATTTAGTTTCCACTTATCTCTTTCCCTTCTCTATTCCACAGCTAGCATTAGCCAACTACAGTTTAATAATTTCAGAGTAATAACACTACACACTTTTAATGGGAAAATAAGTCTTTTTCTGTGCATGCAATAGCATGTACATATTAATGCATGAAACTTTAAGGCTTTTAATAAAAATTTTGGGTTTACTTATCTTTTGCAAAAAAAAAAAAAACCAACAATTTTGGCATAGTTAAATTAGAATATAAGATATACATTTTAAAATAAGTCTTTTAAGTTCCTTCATTTATTAGCGAGCGTACTGACAAAAAGCGTAGTTGAGCAGCCTCAATTCCCAACTCATGTTGTGGAAGCATTTGACAGCAAGCCAGTAGTAGGACTGAAGCTCTTTTACCCTGAAATTTCTCACATTTTTTTACATGTTTTTCTGTTATTCCACAATTTTTCTTTAAATTTTCTTACTACTTGCATTTTGTAGAGGTAGCCATATTTTGCTTGGTTGGGCTGTTGTGAATATTTTCAAAGCATGCAAAAAACAGAGAGCATCTGTTCAGCAGAGTGGATGTTTCATTTTGAACATGTATGTATTTGGACAACGGAAGAAAACATACTTGCACCTGGAGTGGCAGGAATAAGAAACCTGATAGAGATTTTCCCCACTGCAGCCTACATGCAAGTAACGCATTTGGCTCTTGTGGTGCACACCCATGGCATGAAGCATTGCTCCAGATTCCAACTGCTATAACTATGGCAGCACCCTCACGGGAAAGACCTTGAGCAGGAGACAGTTGTTCTGCCATCCTAGCCCTGGGAAGAAGTGCAAAAAGCTGCCAGACACTGCTGAAAGCATTGAACCATTGTGCCATTGTGGCTCAAGTGTGCAACTCTCTGTTTGCTATGGTGACCTCATTATTCCATGCACAGTGAAGAAAATATTTTAGCAACCCTGTTTCAGAACCACTTGGGAACATTTTATTAATTTCCTTTGAGTAAAATGTTTACCTCTGTGCCTTCACAAATTGCTTTCTTGGCCCCAGGAACCTTTGCAATTTTAATGAAGGAGCTCTATCTATCTATCTAAGTTCTAAGTGCATTGTCTTTTTACAGATCCCAAAGAAGAAAAATTAAGAAACAGTAAACACTTTGATTATTTCCCTTTATGAAAAGCGTATACTATAGGGATGCTCTTTTGGCTGCTGTTTTACAAATTATAAACACTGCAAGTCAAGCTGTGGATAATAGCCCTTGGTATTGCTGCTTTTATATAAGCATGACCCTCATTTTCATAATCCTGATGCTAAGTGAACTTGCAACATAGGAAAAAGGCAGAATTATTTAAATAAAAAAGCACAGAGCAAATGCTTGATTCTGAAAAGATTTTCAGACATATTTAACTTTATACATCTAATTAGTGCCATAACAAAATCACTTTGAAACCATAAATTTGCTATAAATAGAAATCCAATGTACCTCAAAATCAACTTACTATAATAAAATAAGCACAAAATCAATCATCCATACTTTTTTACTTGAGCCTTGTTATCAGATACAAATTATTCTACCAGTTCAGAAGTAGCCAGTGCAACTAAGAGACACTTTAAGATGTACAAATTTTGTATCAAGCGGAAAAGCAAAAAGGTAAGATGGCAAATGGGGGAAGTGATTGTCCAGGCCTGGCTTCAGGGACCACTAACATGATGTTGTGTGTCCATATACTTAGCATAAAGTCTCCCTTTAGGACACTTCTGGACTACTACAATGGGAATAAATAATAGCAATGATACTAGTACAGGACAAGTAAGTGAGGGAACTAGAGGGAGATGCTGGTTCAGAAACACACACAGGCAAGATCCACAGTGATTAATGAAGCTATGTTCCTGGAGGTACATCAAGGTGCAGCTACATTTTAGATGATGAGCCCTGTGTGGCTTACAGTGGGAAATGGTAAACTGAAGCTCTCCCTCAGGTCTCCCCATCTGCCTAAGCTTGATCCAGGGTAACCAGTGCAGGAGGCCATGTTCTGCATTTTCCGTTCGTTCAGAAGACACTTAAAAGGGCGTGAAGACAGAGGAAGCCACTTGGCCATAGGACAACACAAGTAACTTGGGGAATCAAGGGAGAATCCAGACCTTTTGTAGGATAAAGGATTACACAGAAAGGTAGCACATCAGGATTATTCATTCTGTAGAAACTGAAATCTTCATTATGTGACAAAGTAGACAGGCTCTAAGGAGCTTATTTTTGTCCTTGTCCAGCAACATTTAATAACCTGTGGTTACTGTAGATAAAACATTATTATTAAGGTGCCTATAATTTAAGTACAGTCATAATCTTACATGTAAATTGCTGGTGAATTCTTACCAAGTTCCTGTATCTTCTACTTACACTTTCTTAGAGGAAAGTCACAGAAGCTGTCTTGACTCAAGGTGAAGTCTTCTTCACAAAGAAAATGTGCAAAAATATGTTAGATGTAAAAGGTTTCTTTCCTAATATTACTAATATGCGTTACTTTGTGTTTCAGTTAAATAACCAGGATAACTTTTTAAAACTTTCAGGATCTTACCAGTGAAGAAAAATTCAGAAGATGTAGTGTCCTGGAGAAATCACTACATCTATGAATTATCCTCATTAGAGAACTAGAGTTGTCATTAATACGAAAATGTACTGTGGTGGGAGCGATACACTGAAGAGCCATTGTTTTAATGTCTTTAATCCTGCCCATTTGTCAATACACTGAAGTTACTTAGCAAACAATCTTTTTAAAAATACCACTCTGATGCAAAATGTACCACGCTGCACATAAAATGAAAGTCACTCTCATGTAGATTAAAGAAAGTTAACATAATCTTTTGACATACAGCTTGTGAATAATTTACAACTGTTGCCCTAATAATGAAATCACCGGTTTTGCACCACCCCTGTTTAAGGTACAGTAGTTTACAAAAAGTAGAAAGAATATCTTTTAGAACAGTTGGATAAGAAAGAGGGTCTACTACCCTGAAACAGCAAAATCAAAAAGCGTTATCTACAAAGAGCCATTGCACACATGATGTTTTCTAAAGAACAGAAAAGTGTCTTCCTTAGTACTTTGAAAACCTAGAGGTCAGTTCGTGTGCTCTAGAACCAGTATGGATCTTTCACTTAACATTCAATGCAAGGTCTTATGTAAGCTGTCTTATGTAAAATTCTGCATTACTTAGAAAAACCAGCAATTAGATCTGCCTGCTTTTTCACAATTCAAGCAATGGCTGTGTCACAATAATAAATGCAAAAATAATAATTTATGTTAAAAAGAAAGCAGTTGTAGCACATAAAGCTGTAATGGGAAGCAGCAGTAAATAGCCTTAATTTCATAAAATGTCTCCCTGTTGGCTTCTCAGCCAGACCACACAGTTCAGTTGTTACTCTCCATTAGCTCTTGTTTCTAGCACCAATCACACCACACTGTTCTTCCCAAACAATTTCTTCTCCCTGGTTCTAACATCTTTCCCTAGCCCTTCTGCACCATAGTTGTGCCTAACTCCACGCCACATCTAAATCAATGCAGCCCTTAATAGAATCTAGACTGTAATCCTCATAATAGTAGCCAATGCATGTAACCAGCTGATTAACCGTATCCATCCACCAAAGGCAGACATCTCTCTAGTCAACAGATTCTAACACCTTTTTCACATTAATCACTTTCAAGTCACTGGCACATCTCAGCCAAGCCAGTCAGTTATCTCAATCAAAACCAGACTGCAAAATAAATTCCATGGAATTGATAGAATTTAGACAGATAAACAGGAACATATGATTTGCATATAGAGGCCAGGTGTTGCAAATTTCCTATGAACACGCAGAAAATTTACTCTTTAATATTTAGTCCAAGTATTTGTAATGCCTTTTTACAGAAGATGAAATTTATTACAAATATTTTGTGCTGTATTACAGTTCACATTTAAATATGATATGAAAGAAGAAAACTATGGCAGGTGAAGTTGCAACTTAAAGTTCTTCCACCTTGGTAATATGAGTGAATGTGTTTTGCAACAAAAGGAGTTGCGCAGTGCATGTATTCCTCCTCCTTCCCTCTCAGCTGGAATCTGAGATGGTGAGGAACAAAGGTGTTTTATTCTTCAGGTACACGCAAACTTTCTTCTTCCACTGATGCCATCTGTCTGATTTCCACAGCTGAAGTCAGCTTGAGCTGAATTTGAAAAATTTTGAACATTCAGAATTAAGAAATTATTCATAGCTTACTAACAGACTACAGAATAATCTTTTTCATATTGGTGTGCTTTCTCATATTAATAATAACTCACTAAGCCTCCCAAGCGAAACACACCTTGTCAATCAGTAGTTCTGTACTGTATGTAAGAAGAAGGTTTATAGGATATTTAATGTAATAAAAATAGGCTTGACTAACTTTCAATTAATTATCTTGTCCATCAATTACACTTACCAGTATTTGATGTACACACTAATAATCTATGAATATGTTAGTTCTTTAACAGAAAAGACAATGTGGTTTTAATTAAACTACAGAGGAGTTCACTGCTTTACATATTTTGTTTTCATTCCTCTGCTAAATGAATGTTAATTAGTATATGAAAGTATAAGATATCATAACATCGACCTTTAATCCATTTTCAGAAATGAATGTTGATTCAGTGGCAAGATCAGCTGCAGTAGAATTTGTGTGAATCATCTAAACTAGTGAACAAAATCAGTTCATTAATCCTTCCTGACAGGTTAATTTCATTCCACTTCTAAGTTGTCAAGTTAGAACATGGAACAAATAATCAAAAACCTTTAAATCAAATATACCAAATCAAGACTAATTGAATATGCTTCAAGTATGTCAATAACTAGATTCATTTTTCAAACTCTAATAGGAAAGCTTGTTAAACTATAAAAATACATGCCCTGCTAAGTCTGGGAGGGCAGAAAAAATGTTTTTGTTAACTGTATTCCCTAAATGTGTGACACAATGTTCATAACACAAATACATATACATCTCATACACATCCCCTCCAAATGCATATTCTGTGTGTATATCAAATACCCATGTAAAGTATTGAAGTAAAATGCAATTGTTTCATGAATTAAGAGCTCTTGAACTTCACATTCCGTATAATTACACTGTTCTACAGAATCACATTTTTCTGCTCAGACCATTAATTCGTCTAGAATTTGGACTGTCTTTACAAGGAAATGGGACTGGCTTTCAAATTACATTGAAGATTAATGACTATTAGTAAATTGAATAGGGCATAAATTTCCAAGTATTTGATCTCCATTCTTAGATCTGATATAAAAATTCTTTCTCCACTTAATCACTGGTAACAAAAGAAGTTTAAGAAAAAGGCCTGCTCAAGATATTTGCCAAACATTCCCAACATTGCTTATACTATATCAGGTTTACTGGTTTTAGTAATGATGGCAGTCCTACTGCTGGATAAAAGTTGTCAACCATCACGCGTATTTGAAGAAGTGGATGGAACAGTTTTAAATAAAGACTCCCAAATACAGAAATCTACAGATGAGCCATTTTCACTTGAGATATAAGGTTTCGTTCTGTTGCCCACATACGTTCCTATAGCCAGGGAATTCCTTGCCGTCCATAGGCTGCAAGAACTTATTCTGCTCCTTCTAGCTGCAAAGCAGTGAAGTTACTACAGTCTGGATCCTGTTGTCACCACTCCAGCACCGCTCACCCCACGCGGGTGCTATGGGACAGCACCTGTCAATGAGGGCACAGCCTGTGATGGGCTCACCTGGGGCACCCTCCTTACCACCCTCCTCAAAGGTTATATCCCATATATATTAATTTTATTGTTAACTTTATTGTTAACAGTTTGTGTTATTGATAGATGGGTGTCATTTAACTGGACTAGCACCTGCTTTGGTCCTATTTTACTTGGACTGGTAACAAATTCTTGGATCCATATACAGAGTGTGCTTCTTTTTTGCCCATCACAAATTTACATATGACAGGGCACCTAGGGTACCCCAAGACATTGAGCAGCACCAGACCACATGGGACTGGCAGATATGACATGGGACCTATAGAAGGCCTTCTGGATCCTTCTGGAGTAGCAACTGGAAGCCAGGCAAGACACCTCAAGCTGCTCTAGGTATCTATTTGTGGGGAAAGCAATGCAATGCCAACTGGCTATTTTAGCATGACCTGAATCTTTTTTAGGGCTCCATTGATAGCCAACCAGAGGCTACAGTGAGAGCTCAGATATCCAACCCACATGTAAATGCCATGTAGACTCCTGCTTTTTCATGCCTTCATCTACAGCAGAATCTACCCTTTGAATCAGTGATACTTGGATTGACATAAACTGGGAAATACAAAAGCCAAGAATACAGCTGTCAGTAGCTTTTCCCGTTGAGCTCCAAAGAACATAACAGACGCAGACCTGAACTGGCGTCAGCAGAGGTGACAACTTCCTTGGTTCCATTCGTCTCTGTTCTCTGTCTCCAGAGATTTATTCCAATGTGTCTACACTAAGCATTTTAATGAGTTTAAATGGGGCTGCAGACTTTTCTTGGGCTCTATACACAGGAGTCTGTTTCATGGCAACTAAATAATTAATCAGTGCTACTCTGCAATTAACCAAATAATCTCAGATATTAGAGTAAAACTAATGAACTCATTTCTGGATGTATTTTATTTTATGGCAAACCAGACAGTTAAATTTCTGTTTCTCTAAGTACTTATGTTTTTAAATAAAAACAAATCTTCTAAATCACTTGTCAAATTGAGTTATTCCCGGAAGCTCACAGACTTACTTCTTTGATACTTCTGTTTCACTCTGCACAATTTTCTTTACTTTCTCTCTTACCAAAGCAGTTTGTTCACAGCATCCATTTTAGGCAGCTACAAGAACTTTAAAATACGTTAATGGCCAATTTATTCTGTGTAGTTCTTCATATGTTCTAGATTTCACTTCATCTTATTTCTAGCTTCCCTCATTAGTATCATTGAAATGGTAATACGTTACATCAATAAATTGAATAAAATGAGTTGTGTTTATTCTATATTTTCTTCAAAAAAAATTACAAATAAGAAACTATACATTAGCATTATTTCAGCTAGCATTACATGACTGAAAAGCAGACATCTAAGCTAGACATCTGACCCAATCACTCTCAGCTTGGTATGCAGCCAGTACCTCTTCAGAGGTACTGCACTCATTGTAAGGTAGGCAATCTAAAGTAGATTACATGAATCCCAGGCACCCATGTTGTGATCTAAGTAACTCTCAGGTCCCAGTGGACACAACTGGGCTTGACTCTGTTACCTACACAAAGGATTATGCAGGTTGGAAGGCACCTAAGTCAGATCACATTGCTCAGAGCTTTATCTACTAGGGTCTTGAAAACCCCCCAGGATGCAGAAAGACTGCACAGCCTCTCTGGAAAGCTTCTTCCAATGCTAAACTACTGTGAAAAAATTTCTCCTTTCAGTCCAAACCTCTCTTTGCTTCAACTCATGCCTGATGTCTTTCACCCATTCCCCACTGTGAAAAGCCTGGCTCCATCTTCTGGATGACCTTTCATTAGGTGCCTGGGGCTGCTGTTCATGCTTCCTAAAGATGACTTTTCTCCAGGCTGACCATGCCCAGCTCTGCACAGGGAGGTACTTCAGCCACCAGCCACTGTGGTGGCACCACACTGAATTCACTTCAGTTGGTCATTAGATATCTAGTGCATTTGAAATGCCTTTCGAGGCACACCAAGCTGACAGATATGAAATGGAACCTATAAGCAACCTGAATCTGTCTATAGCAGCAGCTGGAGGTAAGGCAGATTAAGTTATCTTAAATGGTACCAGACACCGTTGAATGGGAAATTGTATTTGGCCCTACATTTCCCCTGAATTCAATGGAAGTTTAAGCACTCAACTTATAGATAGACACCTGTGGAATTCTAGTTCAAGTGACTTAACCTGTGAGTGGTCTCCAATCCCAAACTTACAAAAGCATATAATATTGCAAGTGCAGCTGTTAATATTGGTAAACTATTGGACATACAATTATAAACAATAATTTTCAGCCATTCCGCACTACTTGTTATCTCAAGATTTTAGTGGACTTATGTATAATTAATGCAACCTTAAAATGGTTGTTTGTCAAAAGTATATAAAAATACGGAAGCAGAGCCCTATTTCACATAAATTTGAGACAGAGTTACAGTTAGGATTCAGATTGCTATGATATTACTTCTGGACCTTAAAATAAAGAATTTATTCCCTTCCAAATTCTACTGCATAACAAATCAATTAAAAAAAAATAAGTTTTTATCCACTGCAGGTGGAGTTACTAGTATTTTAGATTTGTAGCCTGCTCTAGGTGTCCCTGCTTGAGCAAGTGGGTTGGTCCAGATGACCTCCAGAGCTCCCTTCCAACTTCAGACATTCTGTGATTCTGTGACAGCTGATCCTGAGTTTCCAGAAAACTCTAAATTTGAAATCTGAAGAAAAAAAAATGTGGGTGTCAAGTCAACACTGAGTTTTAATCTCACTTTTGTGTAAGTTTCACTGCTCTGTTACAGATAACTTTTAAGGGGAAGTTACTTGATGTATTTTCATGACTTTTAGTTAAATAATAGTTATTTACCCAAAACAAACTTAATGTCTTAATTCATAAGAAAACTCAACAATATAACCCTAGCACAATCTATGCAATCTTTCAAACAGAACATTGCCAGAAATGGTCAGTTGCAAAAGAAGTCCTTTTCTTCCCTATACATGTGTGTTTCTACTAGAAATCATCTTTTGAGAAAGTTGCTGCAGCTTTCATTTCCTTTTAATTTTCATTTTGGATCATTAATATCTTTAGCTAATATCTGGTACCAAAATATCTGCAACATTACTCTTAGTTCTTAATTCAGCTCATCTCTTTATAAAGTGTAGGGATTAAATCTTCCTTCTGAACTGAAGAATTTGAGACTTTCAGTTATGACCTCTAATCTTCCAGGTGTATTGTTGCATCTGAAACCAGATAATGTATATCTATATAATTTCATTTTTATCTTGAAAAGTAAAAACAAAAATAGCAGATATCTTTCACTATTTTGAGTACATAGTAAGACATGGAAATTACAAGATATGCATAAGAATTTCCATAAACACTTATGGACTAAAAGAGCTGGATGTGGTCTGAAATCAAGCCCTTGAGTTCTAATACATAGATATTTAATTATTTAATATATGTGGTTTTAAAGACATTTTTAAAACTGAGAAATGCATTACATAGTCTTAATCATGTACAAAGCTTTTAATCAGTGATATCTAAATGCTTAGTATTTGAAAATAATTTTGCATCTTTGTCTTCAAGGAGTACATTACTATGTTTGCACAGTTATGGAAATGGCAGTTGAAAATTGATTACTCACTGATCTTAGGAAAATGAACAATGTAATTGTACCATATCTGAATCATATATCTAGGAATGCATTAATCAAGAATATGCATAGATTTTCAGGGTTTTACATTAACTGTTCATCTTCCTGCTCATGATATATCAGATTTCAAAGCAATCAAGGTTTGTATGCACCATGTAAGCATTTCACATCAACTAACATCCACCCATGGCCCTATAAATTACATTGTTCAAACTTCAGTTATATTCCAAAGGAAACTTGAAGCAGGTTAAAAACTTGAAAAAAGTTTTTAAAATAACCTCAATTTAATTAAAATAACAATCTCTATGTAAGAAGTGTTACAGAGCTTTTGTTCCTTTCCCATACACTCCACCCAATGGTGACTAATGCTGGTGGGAATATCCACACCCTGTGGGCTACTGTGTAGATACAGCATATTTGCCACGCCATGGTGGCTGGCTGCATGCTCGTATAGTGTACCACCACACTTAACACAGCAGGGAACTAGGATTCAGGATGTTTTAGAGGTTTCTAAAGGTCTGGTGGCTCCCAGTGTCATGACTATACCTGTTTCCACCTTTCAGATATTCAGATTTCTTGCTCTGAATTTATTGTAATAATAGTAGCAATGTTTACACCCTAAAGATTCCAATATATATTCTAATATTTAAGTCCAGTTTTACAACCCGTATCTGGAAATAAAGTATATATGGATAAGTGTATACACATGGACATGAAACACATAGACACGAGCACAAGAATGTACATTTAATAATGGTAGATTATGGAAACTTCATTTCTTCAAATGAGAATTTTATCTAACTGAACAGATTTAGGGTTAATGACATTTCATTTTCATGGTCTCACTTCAGAGTATCAGGTGTATTGCAGCACATTTCTGATGGAGTGTGTTATCTTTCAACTTTTTGCAATTTTCACAGCACTGAGTAGCTTTTGATTAAAACCACATAAAGGCATTCAAGCAAAAAATTTGTCAAGTCAAATATCAAAAATAGCATTTTGTCTCTCCAAATGATTAAAGGCATATCATCAGCAATCTGCTGTTACAGAACCTTACTAAGGGTAGCAATTCCTACTACATGAAATTAAGAATATATTTCCAAATTTTGTTCATTCTAAATCTACTCATATTTATATGACAATCATATAAAATTCAAAGGCAAAAAAAAAACTTTAAAATTCATAATCATAATTAATGAAAAATCTTTGTAAGTAAAATATGTTTTAATGAAATAATATGTGTATGACATTTATAAATATGTATCTGACAGTTATAAATAAGAACAGTTTTTGCCCAAATAAAACTTTCATAATGTCTTTAGAAAGACCTTAAAGCTAAGTGGAGCTCACATTTCACATAGAAAGTCAAAGCTATGGCGTATTTTGGTATTTTTGTCTCTAATTTCTATCTTATGTTTTGAAATCTTCTTGTTTCTTCAACCCTGAAATTCCTAGCCTAAAAACAAAGAAAATCAAACATTCTAGGACCTTTCAGTTGTTTTGCCATAAAAAGGGATGAAAAAGGGGTGAAAACTCAAACAGGATATGGTTTGTTTGGATAATCAGCTATAAACATTTATATGTGAAATACTGGAATACTCTGAGCCTGTATAATTATATTGGTATACTCATGAAGAGATGATCTTACAAGACAACCATACAACACAAGAGGTACAAATACTAGCACAAAGAAATCAGTTCCATTCTCATTCGACTTTACCCTGGCTGAATTCAGAATTCAGTGGAATTACCTCTTTTCCCATAGTGCTTAAGATGCTCATACTCATCACAGCAGTCCAAGCAGTTCTGTAATTCTAATGTTTGATGAGTTCAGCATGCATTCCCTACAGTGAAGCCTAGTGACTTGAATTCATTTCTTTCAGTAAAGCACTGCTGCAAAGACAATGTTATCCGTCCTCGACACCCTGAGGACAATACTGTAAGATATGCCGTTATACCTGTGAGCTCTACCTACGGATGAGTGAATAGACAGACACGATGCTGCTGAAGCCCAGCTGCAGAACTACCTCACTAGTCTTTGAAGAAGTGTAGTTTTACTTTCAGTATTTATATGGAAAAAAAAAAAAGAATCCATAGTCACAGAACACTCCCTATTCAGAGAATAAGACAGGCTTTCCTCATCAATAACAAACTCTTAATTATGGAGGAGCAAAGATTCATAGTGCATACCCAGAAGGATCAGAAACAAACAGCCTGGACAGGTTCTTAAAATACTATTTCATCTCCCTATGCCAAGGCAAGGCCTCTGCTAAAAGGAACTTTGAATAAATCACACTGCAGTTACTAGAGTGAAGCCAGATATTTTGTACGAAAAGTATTTAATTTCTAAACATTTTTCTGATGCTTTCCTGAGTAAGTGGCAGAAAAGAAAAACATCTTCCTACAATATATTCTATTGTTTGTGTAAATCAGTTTTGGTGTAAGAGTCAAGGGAACTATTTTCAGCAAATCATTTATTCAGATAATATAGCTCCTTTTTGTTCATGAAAAAGCTGATTTTTGCAAAGCTGTTTCACTTAGGTATTTATGCAGCCCTCCATTACAATAATATCAGAGCAAGTCACTGTCTTTTAATACACATCCTCATAACACGCTAATCTACAAAGCACTACACTTGAAACAGTTCTAATACTTTATCAGTATTAATAGTATGTAGTATCCCCAGTGATGGACAAAAACTCCATTGTACTAGATGCTGTACAAACAGAGAGTAAAGTTTAAAATAGATTGCAAGGAATCTATTTTAGGGTGAGCTGAGCCATTCATAGTTTCCCCTTGTACCGTACTGACTAGGTGCTAAATTCAATTATCCAGACGGAGTCTAATTCCATTTAGCTGGCATGAATTATTCTGCCTGGCCTCTAGCAGCTACTCCACAAAAGTGCAGCTTCTCACAAGTAACATCCGCATGTGTCCTAGGTGGTCTCCATTGACTGTAATGGAAGTTTTAACACCTTGCTTACAAATAGACTCCTACAGATATGCAGGTAGCATCCTAATCCTAACCTCTCTATCCCATGTAGGTATTGGGCACATTGCCATATGCAGATGGCTAGCAAACCACTGGCCTTGGTCAAATGTCATTTCCTTATATCTGTTTGTTTAAGAAACTGCTGAGTTTTTGTTGTCTGGAAATTAAGCCATTAAGGGAATCTAAAATGGAGACATCTAAAATCAGACCTTTGATCCTTAACTATGTTATCTCCTACTTACACCGAGCAACTGGTTATCTAAATCTCATTATTTCCATTTAAGCCAGACTAGAATAGAGTCCATAGCAAAAGAGATAAAGGCTCACTGTATCTTTCTTCTTTCCCACTCAGTTAAAATATTTTAGACTGCTGAGGACATTATCAAATTTGATATGGCTGAATTTCAGATACATTTGAAATACCAAAGTCTAAATTTTGATCTAGCACGAGTTAATTAAGTAAATGAATAAAATATATATATATTTCTGAATGCTTAACCAAGATTAACGTTGGATTTTTTTTTCCAATTTCTTTTATTAGCCCAAGCCTGCCTGCGTGCTAGTAGTCTTCAGATAACGTAGGTCAAATTACAGTACTTGACAGGCAAAGAGTGAAAGAAATCCAGACTCTTGGACAAATTACAAGAGACAAGAAGTGATTTGGGAAAGTCTCTAAAGTTTTAGGAGGGCAAGTTCCATTGAAATCTTCAAGAAATTTGGTTCTGAAATCTGCTGAGTTTTTTCTGGATGTCTACCCAGTCAATGTCAATGGACACAGATTCCTATTTGCATGTGCAAAAGAAGAAATAAATTTGAAGATGGCAAAGAATTCATGTTAGGAAATGCCATGTTAGCAAAACATCATGAAATAAAGAAAACATAGAGACTGAGGTTTTTAATAACAAACAATAATGATGGACAAAAGAAAATATATAGCTTTATATCTGAAAGAATCCTGAATAAAGTATAAGGTCACAGGAACCTTAATCCTGTGATTTTCTATGGAATTTATGAAAAGAAATAGTATTTTCTCCCATGTGAAAGGGGAGGATCTATCCCTCCCACTTCGGTTTTACCTGTGGTCACCTTGTCATTGAGATAAATCAAATGTTCCACCACTGCTGCAGGACTTTAGGAAGATACAAGGCACACTTACTGCACCCTGCAGTCCAGAGAAGGTCTTCCAAACTCACCTCCAAAAAAAGAAAAAAAGAAGAAATATCTTGAGAAAGCAGCTTTCCAGAAGAGCTGAAAAGTGTGTGCTGGTCTTAAACCTGACACAGCTTAGCTCCATTTCAGCATACATGTGCTTAAATTGTTGACAAACCAGCCTAGGAAATGTCACTGCTTTATTCATAGCTGACTAGTGGATCCTGGTGGTGGATTCTGTTGTGAATAGCTGGGGGTTAATAGTGTGCCTCTTTTAAGACTGTAACCAATGAAAAGAAAATAAGGACATTACTAAGAGATAAAATAGTAGGGAAATGTAATATCTTTTGTACAAAGATTCCACTGACAACCATTAGCATTATTATCTGTGCCAACCAGGAAATGACTATCATTTTAGATACTGTTTGACAGCTCTGATTTATTCCTGGAGAACTCTACTTCATTCTCACCAATTAACATAGCAGATCCATAACCAGTCTCAGACATGCCACATCTATTCACATGGGATTATCTATAAACCATTTACTCCACGTCTGCCCATCTAAAGTAGCTGTATTTTCTAAAAGATTACAGCCTCTCAAAATTATTCTAAAACCAGTCACCAAATACTAAAGCCATTCTCCCCTGCTGAAGAACTTATAGAAAAGAGGACAACATCATTTATTTAGCAAATATACCTTTCACCAGCTGCAAACATCTTTTCTGTACAGCAAATAGTCTCAGATCTCTTAAGGGACTCCATTTCCTTTCTCTCTTTCTCCTTCCCCCTCTCTCTGTTCTCCCCCAGCCCCCAAAACACACACACACACCATTATAAGAGCAATACCAACGGAATCTGTGGACAGTAACAGAAAAATTTGAATCACTGAAATTAACAGGACTGTTTTCCATTTATATTACCTTTCATCCTGAACAAGTCTATGGTACTTCAAAAGGCCATTTTCTGTATTAATAAATTGTCTTACCTTACAAGCCTTGCTTTGATATGGTTCTTGGCAGATATCTGACAGGATTCAGAGGTAGTGTTCAATTCTGTAATACTGAAAGGAGAGAAAATTATATTCTATCTGCTTGGAACTCTAGGTAGATAGATTTTACTTAGTTTCATTGGCATTTCAGGAAGTCATTTATAGGACCATAAAATACTCAGTGTCCACCATACTTTGCTGTTGCATGCCAAAACACTTTCAACAGTGGTCCTGCCTATAGGAGCAAAGGATGATACCCTGCATTGCTCCTCATGTAGCAAGTTTCCTGATGTTCCATACAGAAACGTTAAGCAAAATTTGATAACATTGTCTTATTACTTATTACAAGTTTTATTACCTCTCCTTGGAATGATGCCCCTCTATTGAGTGGCCATAATTTGGTACTGAGATTCCAAAGGAGAGGTTGGAGCAATTGCAGATGTCCCCATGGGACCTATCACACTGTTTTCCACTTCATGGTTTGGATGTGCCCTCTGTTCTCTACATGTGACAAGCAGTTTGGAGATCTAGGAAAGTGGGCAGCCTGTAATGACATCAAGATACACATGAAAGACAGCTTACAGTTCTGTTTCAGCTCTGACAGGACAGTATTTCAGTTTTCTGTGTTTGGCCAAAGTAAGGAGGAGGTGCCGCTGACAAAGTATGTGTGCAAATAATGTATATGTCATTCCGGTAGCCAAACTGAAAAAATGCAGTGTTTGGAACTGATAAATATTGTATCCCAATAAAGCCATGCCTACGGTATCTCCATGTCCCCAAGTCCAGTCAGTAGCGAGGCTGGGCATGTATTCCCACCCATGTACCCATACACACTTACATATACACATGGCCAGCAGCATAGATCAACACAGAAAGAAAACAGCACTCATACAAACACAACATCACCAACATCCTTATCTTGTTCCTGTCACTGGCAGGTGATGATGAAGGTCTGTGAATGGAAAATATACACCTCTATGCACACACACACCACACACACTGTGGACCTTTCCAGTAACTGGCCTGGGTGGACACCCAATGTACTGAGTGGCCTCATGCACAGATGCGCACATGCAGACAGGTCTCTCCATAGCTGGTCCCAACTTCTGGCCTTACCACCTGACCCCCAGACCTCACAGTATCTCCAGGAGATGTCCTGGATCTCACAGTCCCTTCAGTAGCCAATTCTCAGACCGTTTAGTATCTCCAGGATCCAACACAGCCTTATGGCCACTCCAATGACTCTTGTCCTCCTTGCCCACTAGTCTGACTTGATACTGGTTAGCAATAGCATTCTGACATGCACATCCGCACTGTATGCACACAATCCTATCTCCCTGGGTGCTGACACCCCAGACACATGCACCTAGACTCATGGTCCCAATCCAGCAGCTGTTATCTAGACCTCCATACACACACATGCACACAGAATAGAGAGCCCATCACACAAGTAGCTATAAACTGAGTTTAATGAGAAGACAAGACAGAGTACAGTACACAGGACACAGCCAAACAAGCATATTGACCAGACCCCTGTTGACATGCAACTGGCTCCTTTTATTCCCTTATCACTCTACTTTGTCATGCTTGTTCCTCCCCAAACCACTGTGATTCCTCCCTTTCCCCTCTTTTGGTCCCATATGCCTGTAGGCAGTAACCCCCCTCAGTCTGTATGGTTTTTGCCAAGGAAGCCTCTCCAGTTGACTCAAGTTGGTGGGTGTCACCCCTAGACCATGAAGCTGATCTGAGGATAGCCCAGGGAGGAGCACGGTTGGAGGCTCCTGATGAGGTTCTTGGGGTTCCCCCACCTCTCATTGTTCCTCTGGACTCTTTTGAGTTTGTGGAAATGAGCCTTTAATGATATAACCTAGCATGCAGAGGTGTGGTTATTAATCTTGGTTACTCCAAGGAGGTTTGCTAGAACTAAGGTTTATTGTAGTTTTCAGTTGCTGAGTAGCCTGTGTTATTTTTAAATAAACTTAAATTTCTTCTTGAAACAGAATCTGCATACAGGAGGAAGTCTGTACATGGAAAAGTCGAATGCGGTGCAGATTAATTTGCACATACCCAGAATCTGTGGGCCCAAAACTGAGAAACAACTCTCTTCATAGCAGCCAAGGCACGGCCAGCAAGGCATTACCATACATGACTATATGGCTTATGACTTAATTAGTTCCTTCTTCATACTGTACTATCGTACTATCACTACAAGCCCAATACAGCCCAATTTTTTGCCTGAGATGTTATTGTCACTTTACCATCACTATACCTACACCTATAAAGGCTACATTTTGATGCAAAGTAGCCAACTGGCTCACTTCATACTCAAACAATTAATATTTTTGCTCTGCTTTTCTTGTAATTGTGTCCACTGGAAGTGCAGAACAGGGACTAGTTTGGTTACATTATTTACATAACAACAGGGAGAAAAAAGTTATTTACTTGTCTGCACCTAGTTATTTACAGTATGTTATTAGCATGCCACTTCCAAAGTGTGTAAAGGAGAGGCCAGAACAGCAACACAGGCCTGTTTCCTTTCACGTCCAGAGAGATGATGATAACACATCTGACTATAGCAAAAAAAAAAAAAAAAAAAAAAAAAAAAAAGACAGAGGATTGTTGAACCCATGACAGAGGATCTCAAAGAGCTGTGTTTATAAAAAAGTAAGCAACTCTTTGTTCTTCAAGCACTCGTTTTTATGTTCCATTCTAGTTACTACAAAGCTGCGTATTAAAAGAAGACAGGCATGCACTCATAGTTTATTCAGGAAAACAATTGCAACTCATTCCAAATCAAGCACCCAAACAAGCTGTCCAAACACCTTCTTCACATTTAATAAATGTCCCTATCACAGGAACCACTGCATTTATTTATAGAATAAATCTATTAGCAGCAAAGGAACATGGAAATAACTAGAAAAGAACACCTGAAAATTCACTACAGAGATATGTTTTGCACCATTTGGTGTTTTGCAACTTTAAATGTGGCAGTTCTTCTAGAGCAAATTATTGCATGTCCAACACAGTCAGTGGGGAGTAGGCAGAGCAGAGCCCTTGAAGGCCTTGAAAGGAAGATTTTTGAACTGATTATTGTCTGAGACCATAATCATCAAAAAGCCCTTTTTTTTTTTTTTTTAATGAATACCCCCTTAGAATTTTTTCACATGTCCACAGATTAGTAGGAAGAGGGATAAGAACCAGGCAGGCTGTTTCTCCAAGAACCTGACAAAGAGAAGGGACAGAAAAAGAGGAGTCATGCTTTTGTTTTAAAATATCCATGTGACACAAACAGCAAGGGATGAGAGAAATGAATGGTGAAAAAGGGAATACCTAGACCAACATATTCTTACTTGAGATAGTTTAAAAATTAAAATTATTGCTAAATACATTGCTTAAAGCTAAAGTTAAGGATGAGATATATCATTCCAGAGCTGAATCTCAAAATGCTAGTTGTCTGATGTTTTGTATTGTTTTTTGAAGACAAGCCAAATGTACTTCTGTTTCAAGTCTGTTTCTATTTGTAAATGGTCATCTAGGGACCTATACACATCAGCCTGTTGTGATTCCATGAGGTAAGCAAGGTCCGGAAAGGTGTCTTTGTTTTGGATCTCAGCTATGCGCAACCAGAATGTCACAACTGTTTCAATGATATTTTAATTCATAGATGACAAACCTTATAATCATTCACCTTTTATCACCATCATACCTGACCAAGAATCATCACCTCACTTAAAATATGACCTTGAAATATAATCACACCCTGACTGCAATTGCTGCTAAAATCTGTATTAAAAAAGTCAGATCACTTAACTTTTCAGCTTTCAAGGTAACACAGGGACTACTTGTATTACAGGAAGCTACAATGTTCTAGATTGCATGATAGCACACCGTTTGAGCTCTACCACTACTTTTGCCTAGTTTTTGAAATACACTACACAATAAATCCATTAGGCACACACACTGAAGCTCTTGGCCAAACTGTAAACATCAATTATAAAACACATAAAAATGACAAAAGATTATCAAACAAAATTGAACCGTTGTGTTAAAGTTATGATTTCTTCAAGTCAGACTCTAGACCAAACAAAATAATTGATGTGTTTCTGACATAACAAATAGATGCTGAGTTTTTAGGCAAGTTTGTTCTAACAGCTTCAGCAAAATGCTGAAGTGGAATATGTTAGCCTTACTCCTTTTAAAAGTAAAATCTAGTATTTAGCAATATTTAGTAATAGTAAAAACTACTTTTTTTTCAAATCATTAACAAAGATTGGTAACATAACCAATAAAAAGACTCTAGACTAAGTACATCAAAAAGCCACTCTAAACAGGAAGGCACTTCAGTTTGTCATGAGTAGCTCAGTTGACTTAAACAGGACTAGCCAAGCACATGGTTCAGAAGTGTTTAATCTAAATACATTGCATCTAAATTTTCAGTGACAGCTTGAAAGGAAATAAATAAATCAGAATGGTTTTTACCAGGACTGAAGTTTGCTCCATTGATTCTCTTAAGAGATTCTCTCAAGCCACCCCCAGCTAGTGAATTCAGATGATCTTAATAGGCATTGCTGAGACTTGAAAATCACTCAGCAGACTAAAACAGATTTCCTACTGCAGAGATATTCCTTAATATATCTGTCTAGTAAGTGTATAGTAACATACGGAGTAATTTTCTGTTTGCTCTCTTGCTTTTAGTGCCTACCAGAAAGAAGAATGTCTATGTACCTGATATAAATGCTATTGGCCATGTGATCAGCAGAATACTGATAAGATTACTTCTGTATATTGGTTGGTATCAGTGAAGGGAAGAGGAATGACACAACAGGCACACACCACCTATTCACTTGTAACCTAGGATCACAGGATTTCAAAGAAGGCAGCAAAACAGGGAGTGTACATGGATATGCAGACTCCCTTTCACAGAAGCTAGGAGAGAATGGAAGAATTTGCATTTCTCCATTTCACAGCTGTACATACCTCCACTCACAGCTATGCTGAAAGCAGTGATCTCATGAAGGAAGATGGTGAGGAAGCCTGTGCGTAAAACAAAAAAGTTCATAAGCCTCAAGTTTTACCAATTGGAGTACCAAAACTTGAGGCTAAATCAAAGGTGTAATTGTCTGGAAAAGTGTGAATGGAACAGCAGTTGGCAGCTTTTCTGATTCCAACAACTGGAGCATGTCAAAGCCTTGTAGGCAATGCTCCTTGAAACCCAGCAAACTGAGATTTCATACCTTCAGGTAATATGTAGGACCTAGCATACATAACCCAATCCTCCCAGGTAGAGTGTAAAAATGCACACCCTACTTTTCTCTTCAGAAAAAGATATTAGAAGGGCTTGCAGAAACTTCTGTCTAAATTCTGACCTGGAGCTCTCTTAGCATTGAATGTATGATATGTTTGTGGCTTAGGGAAAAGTAAAACTGGTGTTATTTCTTGAGCTAAGAGACATGCAGTAAAGAATATATTGCTTTCCACATGGAATAGAGTTAAAGTTTGAAAGCCTTTGTTACAGGATGGATGAAAGTACAAGGGGATTCTTCAACACTGAAGAAATTCAGAGAAGACAGCATTATCAGCAGTTATTAAGAATGATGTTTCAGAGGCAGCCTTTGGCACAAGAAGATCCTACACTGTGGCTGCACCAGAATCTCAGGGCAGGGCCCCTGTCATGGTTTTGGCTGGGATAGAGTTAATTTTCTTCCTAGCAGCTGTCATGGCACTGTGGTTTAGATTTAGGATGAAAATAATGTTGATAACACACTGATGTTTTAGTAGTTGCAGAGCAGTGCTTACACAGAGCCAAGGACTTTTCAGCTTCTCATGCCCCCCTGCTGGGGGTGCACAAGGAGCTGGGAGGGGACAGAACCAGGACAGCTGACCCAGACTGGCCAAAGGGATATTGCATACCATATGACGTCATGCTCAACCATAAAACTGGGAGGAGTTGACCAGGGGGGCTGCCACTGCTCGAAGATTGGCAGGGCATCAGTCGGGTGGTGGCGAGTAATTGTGTTGTGCATCCCTTGCTTTGTGTAGTCTTTTCTTTTGTGCCCCCTACCCCTATTTTTTTTCTTATTATTAAACTGTCTTTATCTCAACCCATGAGTTTTACTCTTTTTTTCCAGTTCTCTCCCCCATCCCACTGTGAGGGGCGTGAGCAAACAGCCGTGTTGTGCTTATCTGCCTGCTGGATTAAACCACAACAGCCCTTCAGCTACTTTTTATGTTCTTGCATAGACATTGCTGAATATGAAAACCTGTAAAATGTTTTTATAGAAATCAAGCAGATTTTCAAACTACTCTTTTCCTTGTTTCAGGTACATCTACCTTCAAAAGGTCTTCAGGAAGTAAGAAAAACCACCAAAATACAAAAGAAAAGATAGTAAAAGATGGCATACATAGTGCTAAGATTCTTTTATAACCTAATAAAAGCAAGCCCTGTGTGGATACTGATTTGTTGTCAATTGACATATGAAATGGAAGTTCAACTGACATTTGTACTTTCATTGAACATAATAATATCTTGACCTCAAGCAATACTGGGGCATTTGAAAGGTGCATTCTATTCCTTTTTCCTTACAAAAATATTTTCCCATTTCTTGCAGCAACATTATTCAGATTGATCTCTTTCTAGGAGTTTGGGAAGTGTTTTTTAGACTATGTGAAAATAATTATAGCAGTTTCCTGTCTGACTTGGAAGCATTACACAAGTAACTACCTACAACTTCACCTCTACTCCACCATTCTATCTCTTAAATACTTTGGAGGACTCCTTTTAAAGCTCAGTGAAAAAAAAAAAAAATGTGATTTCTGGTAGGCTTCAGGGAAACTGAATGGCTGAATGAATCCGTTCCATGAATCCATCAGGAGATCCATCTCTCCTGATTTTTCAGACAACTCAAAGTTTTCCTGGGTTTTATGTGTTGAAAATAGCACATCAAAGACTATCACATACTAACGTTTTTATTGGTTAATAATACCTGTTTCATCTTAGTACATGCATGCCTCCTCTTCTTCAGTGATTCAGTACTAGGAAAAAAGACACTTAATAACCATCACAAGTGCATGAGACAATATAGGACAGTGTTGTGCTGATGAGTTTTCACTGCAGTAATATGGTAGTATCTACAGTGAAATTGTCTTAAGAAAATTGATTAAGGAGAGTTCTGTAAAACAATTTTCCTAAGAATAAAGGGATATGAGGAAGTCCCACGTCATCAGCTAGAAAAAAAAAAAATGATATAGGTATTTAATCTGTGGGTTTAAAGTAGACAATGGTTATCATTGTTTTTAGGCATCGTGAAGATTCTTCAGTAAAGCTCTTTCCCTTTACATTTCTCCAAGACTTCATGTAAACCTAGACAAGGGCAGAAGTTTTAATTTCAACCAATTGGTGTGACAGGGATTTGGTGTTCAGACAGAAAGAAAGAACTTGAAAGAAAAGGAATAATTTCAGATCATTTGAACTACTTCTATGAAATAATTCTTAAAATTATTGTACTCATAAATGACAAAATTCTTTAAGTATTAACATTACTTCTGATTATGCTATAAAATATTAAGAAGGCCTGAGCCAAGCCTACAGCAAATGTAGCCTTGACTCACAGTTTGGTTATAATTTGAGTTATAATGTTGCGATAAAGAGAAAGTTATAATGGTAGATGAAGTCCAGTGGTAGCCTAGTCAATGACTTAGAGAGATCATTTAAAACACCCTGGAATATTCCAAATGCAGAAGTGCTCCAAGAACTGTGACGGTTCTATTCACTTTTCTACTTCAATACTTTATTAAAGAGCAGTGAGAAAGTATGAGAAGTATGAGCATTTCTGTAAGCCAAGCAAGGCAGAACAATTTAATTCCTCACAGCAGTCTGGAAACTGCAGTAGAAAAAAATTGTATAAAGTGCCCTTTTGATCAAATTCTCTATCTGTGTTTGCTGTGTTCATTATACTACTGTGACATAATTATCCACACCCAGACTGGTTTGTTACGATACTACTGACCACTGTGCTAATAACTGGTAGCTAACAATGTTTACTCTCAAATTGATTCTGAGCAAGTTACAGTAAATCTGAGATATAAATCATGTTGCAGTGCTCTGAATGCATAAAGCCCATGCGCTTCAGAAGACAGCTTATACTTTACCTAAGTTACAGTTGATGGACTCTGTAATTATAAAATGGAAATGTACATCATGCAGGGTTGTAGGTGCATTAGTGTATCTTTTTCTAAGGGAAAGATTCTGAAACACTATAGCAGAAGTAAAGTATATTGGCAGAACTCATATTGACATACTCTTTTTTATAAGAAACAAGCTAGTTAAACTCTGGGTAAATAGTATAGTATTCCTGTGGTTGTCTCCTTCCACAGGTATACAGAGAGCTGTTCTCTGCAAACAACCTTCACCTAAAGGTTTCAGTCACTCATCAAAAAAAAAAATAATAATAATAAAAAAAAAAAAAAGGAAACAGCCTAGCAGAACTATTATTTTAAACTATTTAAGCTAGCCTAGTTCATTTTTCTTGGAAAAAGGTCAGGGAGAACTCACATGAGCAGTCTGCAGGCAGATCTAAGAGGGCAATCATCTCTGACAGCAAAACAACGAGCTGGAGGCAGTAACCTTTTCCACCAGCAAAGCCAGATGGTACATCCACACCACAAGGTTACAGAAACCTCTAGTGCTCCAGGAATGCAAACCTTCAGTGAGGACTAACTTTGAGCAGACAGGAGAAAAAAGCCCCAAATACCACCACTGCTACCGACAAGCAGTAGTCATAATTCATCCTAGCATCAAAAAGGCAGACGGTTCATCCAACAAGAAAAATCAATAGTATTTGTCTTACTTAATGTTGACATTTTTTAAACTTCTCTATATTTGCAGGGCAAAGGCCAGCTAAGCTATGCATATTTCATCTACTGGAAGATATGATGACCTTACCATCTTGCCCTTTTTCAACCCTGACCTTTTAAGACTACAGTGAAGAGGTAATCATCATTAAAGAAGGAACAGATATTCACATGAGCCATAAACTCATTTTTTCTCCAATCTGTTACATAATTCTTCCATATAAGTATTAATAAGATTTTGGCTCAGTTTCCAACACCTAAAAATCAGCTTTATGTTTGCTTGTTTTTTTATAAATTTGCTAACCTGTCAATCTAAGTCGCATTTCTTAAAAGACCAAGGTTATTCCTGAAAAGCTGTAGTTTCTGTGTCTCAAATTAATTACTCAGTTTTGGTGCAAGTGATCATAAACCAATATTCTCTGACAACTGCTAATTGGCCCATGTGGAGTTAATTAATTCAGATCAGGGATCTGTGGAGTTGATGTGATCTGCAGCTTTAGTAGTAAGGCCAGTCCCTTACTATGACTGGAGACAAATTTTGACTGCTCACTTCAGTTACTATTTCTCCATTTTTTATTTGCAATACATGGTATAAGCTATGGATTAACTCACTCCATTTTCCCTCTATTCTTGCAACCACCTGAATCTCATTCAACCAATGACTTCTGCTTTCCTTAATTTTCCCTCTCTGGGTTTGTTTTCCCACTAATTTTGCTCAGCCACCAACCACTTAACCTGCCACCCCCTCTTTGATGTGTTCTAAATAAAAGGAGAAAAAATCAAAACAGTCTTCAGTTCTCCTCCTTCTGTCTCCAGCAGCACCTTCAAGTGATCTGCTGGGAATTCTTGATTTCATTTCAGAAACATGCAGCACAAAGCAAGGTTTTGTCATAGCTGTTTTCACATCAATTTTGATAGCTGGGGACTGGTTCTACTAGATGTACAGTGCTGTTTGCTCACATTAATCTCAAAGTGATCTGAAACTCTCAGCATCCAAAGGCTCAGGTACTGAAATGACAAGTGCCTCTGAAAAAAAGGCAAAAACAAAATCCTGATCCCTATTGAAGTCAATAGTTGAGTTTTGCTTGTTTCTTCGGCTAAAGCTCACTCAAAATCTTTATTTGCTGAGAAAGTCTCATCTAGTATATAAATAGTGACATGAAGACAGAGCATGACTTAAACCACTGTTGACTTTTACATAGCCATAGCTATTAAACTACAGAATTCAGTGATGTCCGTAGAAAATGAGCTGGTTCATTACCAAATCTTTCTGAAGGACATACTCAATAACGGATTTAGCATGTTTACTTTATGTATCCCTTTAAGACTAACCTACTAACTCAGATTTTGGCAATTTAAAAAGACTTAGAATAGTAGTGTATTCTGATAGCCAGGGAATAGAAGCATTTTTAAAAGCATTCCAGAAATGAACACAATAACTATTTGTACTACTGTAAGTGATCTTGTCTTACTGATTGGATTCAAAATAGACCTAAATTCCCTCAGCTGGTTTGTTTGGTTTGGTTGTTTTTTTGTTTGTTTTTTGCTCTACAGGGATGTTCTGACAACATAATGCACATACTTTCTTCTCTAAAATATACATTGTCAAATTTATGTCATTCTATTATGAAGGTGATTAGTGCTATAATAATTACTGAAACAAAAAAAGTAATTGATCAGGACTTAAGGTCATTTTTAATACATTCCCTTTGTGAACGATGCATAAATCCGACTCTTTAATCTTACTTGTCTGTTGTTTATTCTTTCCATTTGCCACAGAAAGCTGTTTTAAAATAAGAGATTGACCGTGGAAAGTTCATGTATCAATTGATCTATTCACAATTAGTTCCTTCTTACAAACAAGGTCTCAAACAAGTGAATAATATTATAGCTAATGTGAGCTAGTTAATCCATGCTTAGACTACTCAGGAATGCATATAATAAGAAGTGACTCTGTCTTTCTGTATGTGGATTTCTTGAAGTATCATTTTATTCAGTGTTTTACAGCGCAAAGTAATAATAAAATGCATTAGGCATGATTCATTTCCAATACTGTCATCTACATTTTAATAAGTTTCAAAATTACAGAGAAGAAAAATGACAAAGATTTATGATAGTTAATACAAATTTCAATTTATACACTTCATTTTAAACAATATTCCAGGCTGTTAACTAAGAGTAAAAAGGGTTTGTAAGAACAAGCTCAATGAAAAGGAACAAGGCAAAGAAAGGCTGGTGCCATGTGAAATATGTAGGTAAAATTGACAGAAAGGTACTCTCACTTCACTAAAAATGGCGATGAAAACTGATGAATGGTATGAGATGTACTGTCCACACGGTCAGAAAGCTCTCAAAAAATATGAAAAAAAAAAAAAAAAAGGCTTTAGTACGATTACCTGGTTGATATCAAAGGTGGGACTCTCTTACCTCTCTCACATAATGCCACTTAAAAGGTTTGAGGGAGAGCCTGGCCTCTCCAGGGAATGCTTTAAGCTTTCCTCGGTTGGACGTGTAAGCCCAGTAGGGTGAATCACCCCAGGCAGATACCAATTACATCTCCACCGACTACCAAAGAAGTCAGAAAGCTGAGATGAGACAGCTAACTCTCAGAGAGCACGTTAGAAGAAATGAATGTCTCCCAGAAAAGCTTTATCTGCATTGCAGATGAGACTACTTTTGAATACAGGAAGACATATCTGCTCCAAGTTTAAGTTTACTAACACAAGATAATAGTAATGAAAAGTTGCCAGCACAGGCTTCCACCAGAGATATCCTTGCTGGTTGCTGGCCCACATTCAAGGCAAGGTACCACACTGTGCTGATGAGATCAAAGTTAGAGCAGGGTTTTTTACTTGTCATATAATTATATCTTTATTTGTTCCAGACTTGCCTCAAGCACACAAGTGACCTTTTCACCTCAGATTAGCACACACAAAAATTCCTTCACATATGCAATTACAGTGGCAACTGTTTCTACCTCTTAGACGAGGAAAATGTCAGCCTATAGGAAATCCTGTATTTTACCATCTAGTTCCACCCCGTACAGGGATGAAAGTATCAGAATTAATATAGCAGGGGCTGAAGCAGATTCCTATTTAAATTTAGCTCCTGAAACAATACAGCTACAATACAGCTACATAATATCCTCTTAACATATTTTATTGCAATTTTGCAGTAGATGGAATTATTTGAGTCTGCTGTAATACACCTGTACATGCCACTTTGATGGGTAAGAAGACATTAACTAAGAGGTAACTAGAGAAGCCTGCACCTAGAATATAGACAAAAATCTTTGCTATATGTTTTTCCTCTGTCCTCAAGCTAAGAATCACATTTTCTTGAAGTTTAACTGATGCAAGTAAATAATCTTGTTTCAAGGAAGTGAAGTAGCCCAATCATACATATTTCATTCCTATTCTTCTTATTTTAAATCATCCTGAGTTACTTTCTGCTGATTTCCTCTTTTCAGTCAGAATTTCTTCTGTGCCTAATGTCTGACTGGTATGTATGTAAGTCAAAGCAATTATATTCCTTTGTTAAGCAAGCTAACTTGAAACAAGGGAAGCCATCTCCCTGTTACATAGCCTTAAGCAAAAATAAGCCATTCAAGCTGAAAAATTTCCTGGAGAAAGACCTAGAAAGGAGATGAGGACACTGATTATGTTTGTAGGAAGCAAAAAGCAACAAGAAAATCTGAGAAATGCTAGAAAATCATGTCCTAGAATAAGCTTGGGAAAGGATAAAAATAAATTCAGAGCTGCATGTAGGGATTGGGGTTTCTGACCAAAAATAATTGCTTTATCCTTGTTCCTACTGCCTTAGCAGAAAGAGAACTGTGTGCACTCTTTGTCTAGCAATGTGATTGCAATAAGAAATGCTAGACTCAGGGTGTGTCCATTACCTTTTGGGGTGGTGCATAGACAGTAGGCTTAGAGGCTGATTTGCTGCTCTCCACTGGTTCTAGGACCTTATGTCCTCACAACGTATTAACGAGAAAATAAGTTTACTCCAGCTGTTGGTCCTAGATGCACACCATGCATGGACAGAGAGATAAGCTCTAGGGGACCATACCTTCATACTGGAAGTGGGGCACTGTAGGTGGTGTCCTAGTGTATGATGTCTGCATTGATTCCTCCAGGACAGAAACTGATGGGTACTTGAGTATCTACCACAAAACACAAAATACACTGTAGTGCTTTAAAATACCGATGTGTGATATGCGAAACACTGAGCCCCCTCCATTGTTAAAACCAATGGCAAGAATCTTTCACCACTGTGTCCAGCAACAATACATCCCTCCTGATGTGTTCGCCACTAAGTGAGACAGAGGCACTAAGTCACCTAGTAATGAGGTACCTTTTTTACTGTGAAAGTAATCAAACACTGGAATAGATTTTCTAGAGAGGCTGTGGAGTATCCATCCATGGAGATATTCAAAACCCCGTTGGACAAGCCCTTGGCAACCTGTTCTAGGTGACCCTGCTTTGAGCAGGGTGGTTGGACTAGAGACCTCCAGAGGTCCCTGTTAACTTCAGTGATGATGTGATTCTGTGAAGGGTCAGTCTCCAGCTACAGGTAGTACCTTGCCCAGGACTCCTGGAAGAAGTAGGAAGAATGCAGCAATAATACAGTCTCTATGTTATAACCTCATATACAAGCAGTTTAACAGGTTGCACACAAAGTCAGCTAGCTGTGTATAGCAGACATGTATATTCCAGTCACAAAATAGGTGGTAGGAGTACCACAATACTAAGGATTCAAAACTCTTATTTAAGTGACCATGATGCGATGGTGTGCTCCCCCCCTACCCTGCTTCTCACCTTCAGTCTGGCCATTGCCTTGCTCAAACACTGGCCATTGTACCCAGGGCCTTGCTCAGGCAGATAGTACCAGTGTACTGGCTACACCTGAAGCCTTGCTCAGACGGATAGAAACCACAATATCAGCTCAAGCTGGGTGCTGGAGAAACTGACAGACAGATGTCTTGCTCAGCACCTGAGGTCCAATGGAGCATGTGCCAAAAAAAAAGCCAACAATATAACTGTTAGTCATATTATTAGTCATCATTTTACCCCATAAATAGTGAGCAGGCCAAGAGCCCTTTGAGTTGTTCTGCACAGCAGCTGGCTGCACAGCAGGATCTCCCTGTGAGTAGGGATGCCTCTCAGGGTCTCACCTGCTGCAGAGATCCCTTATTCCTCTTGGAATAAGGATTCCTTGCTCCAAGATTCCTTGCTGCAACAGATCCTCAGTAAGTGATTAATAGCTTGCTAAACTTTGTAAGCTGTGCTAAGATTATATCTTAGATTAGTTGTGCACATATAATCCTCAGACATAAACTGTTGACCAAGTCTGGGACCAGGAGTGGATTCAGCCACACCTAGGCTCCTTACCTCTTCGGTTCAAGGAGTTTAGAAAGCAAGGGGTTCCACTCTGAACCTCTTGACTCAATGGGAGGGTCTCCCCAACACATCTGACTTACCCTGGCCTCTATGCAGTAAACAATCAAGTGTACTTTGCCATCTCAAATCTTAAGTCACTGTCTTATTTACGATTAAGCTTTGTTAGATCACTACATTGTATCAATACATATATTGCTGCTTCTCTCTTACGAGTGAAGTATTTAATTTCATCCGCAACACATGTCCACCACTGCAGACATTAGCTGCTATATCTAAGTTCTTAAAATAGTATTACTTTTTAGCTCCCCAATTTGGGGATAGAACACCTATAGGAATTATTCCAGGAAGTTCTCTTTCTTCAAAGAAAACATGTAGAACAAAACTCTATATTTTCAGTGTTATTTCTAACAGCCATGAAATTCAATGTTGCTTACTCACAAAGGATATAAAAACTTCTATGCCTTCAAACACTCATAAAAAGTCAAACCATAAACAGTTTTCTTGCTCACAGTTTCAAATTTCCCAGACTCTTTTAAGCAGGACAACAACCAGACAGCTAATTGTGTCTCATTCATTCTCTTTGCCTCTCTCAAAACATTCTTATATATGAAATTGAGAGAGGTTGATATACCAGATGTTTCTGCTACCAGTCAGAGGGACTTTGACAGGCTGGAGAAAAGTGCAGATAGGAATCTCATGAAGTTCAATAAAGGGAAATTCCAAGTCCTGCATACAGGGAGGAATTACCCCATGCACCAGTACAGGCTGGGGGCTTATCCATGCATACAAATACATGATGGGGGTCAGTAAAGTGGACAGAGCCAGACCCTTCTCTGCAGTATGCAGCGCCAAGACAAGAGGTGACACGCCTTAATTAAGGGCCGTTAATTAAAATATATGAACTTTAAATGCAATAAAAAAAAACTTCTTTTAGTGTGTGGGCTGTAGAGTCTTCATCCTTGGAAATATTCAAAATCCAACTGGACAAGATCCTGAGCAACGTGCTTTAGGTGACCATTCTTTGAGCAGGGAGGTTGGACTAGACAATCTCCAGAGCTCCCTTTCAACCTTAGCAATACTGTGAATCTATGATTCTATAAATATATATTTTATATTCTTGTGTCCTCACTTCTTCTCTTTGTGATGTATTAGTGCTATTCTTTCTTGATTACTAGTGCACCAGGTGTCCATGTCCAGGTTTTGGTAGCTGGGGGGCTGCAGGAAGGCCTCAGTGAGGGGAGGCCGGGTCTGCCCCAAGCCAGACACAGCCGCTTCCAGATAGCTCCAATGGACCAGCCACAGGGCATGGCTGGGTCCAGCAGCCAAGGTGGCAGCGCCTCGGTGAAAATGTATCTAAGAAAGGGCAAAAAATGCCATGTAGGCAGTGAGGAATGAAGAAAAACATGAGAGAAATGGCTGTGACCACCAAGGCCAAGAAGAAGGAGAGGAGGAGGTGCTCCAGGTGCTGGAGCAGAGATAACCCTGCAGCACATGGAGAGAACCATGGTGGAGCAGATATCCACACTGAAGCCTGTGGAGGACCCCACACCAGAGCAGGTGGGTATTTCCTGAAGAACTGCAGCCCATGGAAGACATACACTGGAGCAGGTTTATCCTGAATGACTGTAGCCCATGGAGAGGACCCATGCTGGAGCAGGGAAAAATGTGAGGAGGAGGAAGCACCAGAGAAGAACTGTTACGGACTGACCACAACCCCAATTCCCCATCACCCCTGCGCCATTCAAGGCAGGAGAAGGTAGAGGAGTCAAGAACAAAGGACTGAAGATGAGCTTGGGAAAAAATAGGGAGTTGGAGGGAAGGTGTTTTTGTCTTCTCACCATTCAAATCTGTTTTAATTGGCAATAAATTAAGTCTGTTTTGCTGTGATGGTAACAAGTAGGTGACCTACCTGTATTTATGTCAACACACAAGCTTTTCCATCTTCTTTTCTTTGTCCTTTTGAGGAGGGGGAGTGGGAAAGAAGCTGGGTGGGTATCTGACAACTAGCCAAGGTCAACCATGACAACCAGGCAGTCTCTTAAATTGAAGGAATACCTTAAAAAACCTCTAACTATGTAATTCAAAGTATTCATCAGTCTTACACATGCCTTCATACATGACAATGTCCATCGGTTTTGATTAGAGGTCTCTATTGTATCAAATACCTTTTTCAATGAAGTGAGATCAATGGCTTTTTAGAATTAGCTTAAAATAAAGACAAGGAAAACTACAGTCATGTTTTTTAGAAGTGTTTTCTAAGGTGTGCACTGTAATACTTGACCTTCTATCTTTCTTTATGTACAGCTTAAGACCAAAATTAGGCAATAACTACTTCAAATAGCCTGTAGTAATCCTCTAATGTATTTTTATAGTTCTAAAAGCTTTTTCAACAATACAATTACTCTTGTATCCAATTACTGAATTCAGAAAAACAGGTAGGCCCTTTCCAAGTACACTTCTTACACCCTAGATAGATTCAGCTTCTTAGAAAGCACAGTTTTCTTTCAAAATACAACTGCTAGCGCATTGATGCTACTTCAGTTATAGGCAGCAGTCTTTGGAGCAAAACCTGGGACCTACTGCTTTCCTACCATAGACAACTGACAACTAGATTGAGAGCCAAGTGCACAAGCACTCACTTCCTTCCTCTGCCACGCATCTTACCTTCTTTTCTTCAAACACTAATTCCAAGACAAGTGCAGGCTGCAAGCTCTGAGAACAGATTGTTAGCAAGTTCAGAGCTGATTCCTGAAAGGCAAGAGAGCAGGGTTTGAAAGATTTAGGGCAAAAAGATCAAATATGGGTTTTCCACTTTCTGCATGAGTATTTTGAGGACAAAGCCATTGTATAAATGCCACATAGTTTGTTGGTGACTATGTTATAAAACTAAAAATCCTGGGTTTTGAACTGCATAATTTCTGAATGATTTCCTCATTCACTTGATTAGGAATAATATTCCAAATAACTATACCTTCTTTATTTCTAGTTCTGGTAAATTGCAGTGGAGCAACACTTGGGGTTCCAAAAAATGATGAACTGGAAATAGAGAAAGAATTCTCTGTCATGGGCTCCATTTTGTGCAAGGGTTATATAAATGTATGACTCCACTGCTTGCAGATTTATGCTATGCCAATATATAACTTTAAACTCTTTACAGATGCTTCAGACTACATTTTTCTACAGAATTATGGATATACCAAGATGCCAGACACATCAAGTACTCCAAAAGCTGCTTTGATCTCTGCTGATAGAATACTTACTGCTCTGTTCCACATACCATACTGAAGTGGAAAATAAGTACAGCCACAGTAATGGCATTTAACACTATAATGCAAAGTAAATTTATAAGAAATGACAAACTACATAGCAATGCTGCTACTAAACACTGCTATATATCATTCTGGAAAAATACCATTAGCATCATTCCACTTTTAAATGCTATAATTTCATCATGGAGTCAAGGAAGTTCAAAAATTAATCTGCCTCTTCTCAAAGACATCAACTTGATGCCTTTTCCAGATTCTGTTCCATAATGTTCACATTTCTAATCTCCATGTAAGAGAGCAGATGTGTATTGGGCTGGTACTCAAATACCCTGCAGAGGGAGAACTGAATAAATATGTTCTTCGAAGTTAATTTATTACGCGTATGATGCTTCTAAAGATCAAGACTTTGAATGAGCATCTTGACAGATGAAGCAGATGAACAGATCCACAGAGTAAACAATTTCCAGAGGAACTTCCCTGGCTTTCCAGTTTATTCCACAGTTTTGAAGAAGTGTTCAGACATTCAGCTGAGTGATTTCTATTAAATGCCGTACAAATAAATGGCAATAGAGGGGGGGCATGTATAAGCATTCAAACTAACTTTAAAATACTATCAGCAGTTCACCAGGGATTTATATTTAATAATGCACAGCTTCATGCTCTGTTTTCTGAGTGAAAAATAGGGCAAATATTGCTTTGTTGATTAGATTGTACATACAGGTTGCATAATATCAAAAGACTTAGTGGGTTTTATTATTTACATGCACTGACATGCCTAATTATTCTGCTGTATTTATCTAGATGCTTCTATCTGCATCTGTATGCCAAGAAATAGAGACAATGATACTTGTTTGAATGTGCAGCTATGCTAAAAATAATAAAAGCACTTTTTCTCTCTCACACCAGTAGCATATAAAGTGACTGAAAATATTTTAAATGGATCTGTGGAGCTATGAAAAAGCTCCAGTTTCTTCCAGAAGGATAACAACTCTTAAAAAATTGCATGCATCTCAAAATGAACTAATAGTTAAATCTACCTTCAACTAGAATTGCATATATTTTTTCTATAGTAAAATGAAAGCTTTAGATCTCTACTAGCTGATACATTCTACTCTGCCAAGTCCCAAATTATCATTTGTATGAGAGCCTCTGAACCTATAACCATATGTGCAAGCACTGAAAAATACAGCAAAGTCCCTGCCCCAAAATCTGTGGTATCACAAAAAGGTCTGAAACAATGAAGTGTTAATATCCTTAATTATAGTTAATTGTAGTTAGATGTAACTCAAGTGACATGTTATCTCTGAGAGAGCAGTTTAAGTTGCCTTCTTGTAGTAACACATATAGGTCTTATTAAAATAATTGTGAATTGCTTTGAAAAATCAATATGCAGAAACATTGAAATATTGAGTTGAATAATAAAAATGACCATTACTGGCCTATCTATGCAATTCACTTTCCCATTAGAAAGCAAAGAATAAACTGCCATCTAGGCTACCTGAGGCAAATTTGGTCAGTCGCCTCCATCAAAATATTAAGTGAAGGGCAAATTCCTTAAAATTTATTAAACTTGTGCAAAGATTCTTGGTGCTGAGGAATAGTTTATAATCTGAATTTCAACTTCACGTACATTTGTATGTCCAAATACTTCATTAGCATGATTGGATGAAAGGAGTAATCTAAAACCTAGTATAAAATTACTGATAATATTTAAAAGTTATACAATAGTATATATTAAGCAAAGTTTTTCACACAACATGTAGAAAAAGTAGGCTCATAATAGAGTACAAGCCAGAAGTTTTACCAAGCTCATCTTCATTCTACCGGCAACTCAGCATGTCAACTAAAAAGCGTCTAGGCCATTTTTTCCTGAAGTCTACACTGAGAGGGTCTGCCTGGCGGATGGCTCACAGATGTTAAAAAGCCAATAGGAAAAGGATGCAGGAGTATTTATATTTGTTCTCCCATCCAGTAAAAGGTATAAGGAAAAGAACTTGGATAACTCTTCCTTCACTTCTGTACAGTCTTGCAAAGGGCAATGAGTAGGGAACTTCCTCATTTCATTCACATAGCTTATTTCTATAAATCCACAATCAACTTACAGCTAGACCACCACAGCAGAATATCCATAAGAATCTGTAGAAAACTTGTTCTCCCTGAGAACAACTAATATTTTGCACACAGCTCAAGATGGACACTTTTTCACAACCTAAATTTTACCCTTTCTGCCTCACAATGGGTAAATACAACCAATATATTCAATCCCCTTCAGTGGTTTCCTATTGTGGCCCCCTAAGTTGAAATGGCTTGTGCCACTGTGCCAGAAAAGATCAAAGACCACTCCCGTTTTCTCCCCATTTGTCAGAGGAGTGGTCTCTATGCAAGTCTTACACTCCTTGCACTAACCAGCTATTCCAAGTTGTTACATACTGGGAGTTATTGGGAGTTACTCCTACTGTGACAACTGGCATTGGAGCACCTCACTCAATACAACAGCTCCAAATAACTTAATTTCAAACTGCTGTTTGAGTCTGCTCCTCAAAAGAAGACACAATCCTAGGCAGGTCCCTCAATAGCACAGAATATTCTATATGCACCCATGAAAACTTAAATGAAGGGAAATGATCAATCAACCCAAAATCCTGACTGTACCACACCGGATGTATTCTTTGAAGAGGAAATAAAATAAAGTAGATCAACCTCTTAAAAAATAAAAGACTGGGGGAAAGGGGGAGTGGAATTTACCAGGCACCTTTTCACTTCTTAATTTTTCTCTGGTCTCAAAACATTATACTGAGGAAAATGCATAGGTATGGGAGAATCATACTGCTGAGTTCTCTCCCCCCACCACCCCCCTTCCTTTTCATTTTGGTGATAAAATTCAAAAGCTAATAAAATCAGACAGATTATAGCAGCATTGATGAATTGCCATGTCTGGATTTCCTGTCTGGAGACTGGAGCAGGCAGTGTCTGAGAAACAAGACAAGGCAGTCAGTGCATAGAGAGAAAAGGAATATCCAGCAGATGGATTATGTCTGGCTGCTCCCATTATTAATACTGATCTGTATCAGGCAGTGATGAATACGTAGAAGCACTCAGAAATACTAATGGTTTCACCCTTTAAGTACTAATTTCTACCCTTCTATCCTTTTTAACATTAAAAATGCTCTCTGATCTTGTCATTGATGGAAATGGTTATAATGAAGAGGCAGGGCTCTTGGGAAGAAAGAATATACTAGATTTAATGAAAAATATGAAAATCAGCCTTAAAGGTAGAGATGTTGTAAACTATAATCAAAGAGTATCAGAAAAACTCTCTCCCCCCAAATAATTTATATTCTTATTTAAATACAATTTTAAAATCCTAAATCTAAGGATATTTTCAATTATCAAGAGCCTGGACTAAATAAATTCTGAGGTATTAAAACAACTAAAGAAGACAAGATGTGTTAGGTAACATATAGACAGTATGACCAATTAAATGATCAATTAAATCAATTAAATGATCATATAGACAATATGATCAATTAAACAGCATTCATGCTGCACTGAAACTAAAGTTAGTGTTACAAAATCTCTAAACCTCTGTTTCCTCAGATCTTTAACTCTTTCAGTAATCTCCCTAATGAATTCAAAGAATGACTGCCAAACAGTAGAAGTTTTGTGGATGCTAAAATATCTAGCAACAAATTTCAACATTGCATATTTACTAACAGGTCTTTTTTTTAATTCCATATTGTTTTATGATACATGGATGTCAGCCATGTCTTCAGTAAACTTACTGACTTAGAACATCCCTTTCACTTCTAAATACCAATAAGATGAAAATTGCTCTGTTAATGAAGGTCAAAAAAAAACCTCACCCTAAGGCCTGAAAGTGCCTAAATATCCACTAAAGCAAACTGGAGATGGAGACAGCTCACCAGTCTGGAAGTGACAGCTAAAAGATACCAAGAAGGCTGTAGCACTACCAGGAGCACTTACCCAGGATGAAGTTTGGGTTGGGAGTTCGGGTGTTGATTCTCAGACTTTGCAGTTCTTGCTGATTGCTCTGCCAGGAGTGATTTGGGGCAGTAATCTGATCCAGGGCAACAAGATAGTCCAGGCTGGCCTAGCTGGAAACATTTGCTTAGCTGTGGGCTGAGATGATATAAAACCGTGGAGCAAGGGTACTAGCTTTATAACCCTGACTGTTGAAACGTTTCCTTCTTTCTAGCAAGCTAATAGTTCTGCTGAGCTTCCATTCTTCTTGTTTAGAAAAATAGGTACAATATATATTTCAAATGTAGGATAATCTTTTAGACTATTTTATTCCCAGATAAACTTATGGACTACTTTATTTAGAGCAGCCTTCAGGAACTGAAGTACTGTTTTGAACACAGTGCCACAAATTCACTGCCCCAGGAAAGTAGCCTTTTAAGAAAGCTACCCCAACCACAAAATACAGCTTTTGTACACACATTTTCCCTAAAGAATGAGTTTTCATTCTCTTGAAATACAAACAGCATTTAATTTTTCTTCATTTTGTCTGTCATTTGCCACTTTTAACTTCAGACTTCAATCACACTACAGAACCTGCAGTCCTGTGCCTAAAACCAAGGACAAGAAATGAATGGTTTTGGTTGTTTTCATCACTCCGCCAGTGACTTTGTGTGTAGCACCAGGAAAATCAGTGTCTGCTCCACCATTCTTTCCTTTTTTTGTAAAGTAGAGGTAGTAGTACACTCCTATTTTGGGGTGTTTAGTTGCAAGCTTATGTTATACCAGCTTCTGTAAAGGGCTTTGATATTTCTGGGAAAAAGTTTGAAGCCTGAATGCCATCTTCATATATATAGATATTCAACTGATTCATTCTGTTCTTTCTTTCTTTTTCCTCTAAAAAATGAGTTTTATTCTTGTTTCAAAAAAAAAAAAAAAAAAAAGATTCATTTTGCAGTGAAGTGTTTATTATTACAAACATAAACTCCTAAAGTTAAGAAACAGACTTGAATTTTAAGAAACTTCATCTCCATTTCAATAATTCACATAAAATCTTTCTTAATTCTTGATTTTTGAAGGAAAAGAGGCAAGAATATTATAGAAGCTTTCAGCAGGGTTTCAGGGTACCCATAGCTCTTTGCAGTTTCCTGAAGAAGGAATTAAACGTTGCAAGCCTTTCTTCATGTGAACAGTCTTTAGTGACACAAAAAGTTCTATGCCATTGGAAAGAAATCTGATGCTCCTATGAATGTTGAGTAGTACTTAACAAATATGTTTCAGTGGAAGGTATTCCTCAACATAAGTTTCTGAACAAGTAAAATTATTAGAACTTTTTACAAATCTTTCCAGGATAATTTATCTGATTTTTTTTTTTAAATCTGGACATAAACTAAATCAGAAAGATGTACATTATTAATTCCAGAGGAAAATAACCATAAGTACTTGTTTTTACTTCTCTGTTTTACTGCATTTTGGATACTGTCATAATATCATTACATACACAGGTTTTATCTTCAGCATTTCATCCTGATTTTATGAGTGTTATATTTTATGTATCAAATTTAGAACCATCACATTAAAGAATTGTGGGCTTCTTTACAGGTTTGAGTATGGAATTAAGTTATTTCAATAACTTGAATAATTTGGGAAGGGAGACTGTATTTTTCAAAACACAACAGAAGCCATTAGCTAACACAAGTATTTTAAAAACAGCTCTACCGATGCGGATGGAATTCGTTTTAATAACCTTGAAAAGCCCATGATTTATGATCTCTGTCAAAAGGCATTATGCATTTTTACAGTTTCTATTCAGATCAGTATATTTCTAATCTCGTAATGTAGTATGGAAATTAACTGCTTGGATTTCTCCACTCTGCATTTCTATTTGCAGTCCAATACATTCTTTTAGGAACATGAAGTTCCATATGTCTCTCTTCATTAAGTCAACAGTAAAGCATAAAGATATGTTTGTCTAGAGCCTTTACAGTTGTCTTCTCCAGATGTTATTGTACTATTGGGTATTATATAGTCTCTGAAGAATGAGGTCTCTAAACAGTTATTTCGTGTGTATGCCATTAACACCAATAACTATACTAAATATTTAGTAAAGGTCAAAGCAAAAGCTAAATGAACTTCAGCAGGGTGTGGAAGTTTCAGTTATAAATCAGCATCAAATACTAAAAGGTACTGCTTATCTGCAGCTTATCCTAACATATCAATAACACCCTTCTTGTTGTAGCTGAAAACTAGGGTTGAAGTTCCAATTTTTCTTGTCAGCAGCAAGCCTCCCATCAGCTTTACATAGAACTGTGATTATCAGAATCCACTAATTCCAGGATTTCAGGGAGGTCTGATATTTAAATATCTCTAGAATTAGAAAACATGGTACAGCTACCCATACATACTTCAACTAGTAAGAACAATGAGCTGGTTAATCAGGGGGTGAAGTTTTATGAAGGCATTTCTTGTAGAAAGTTCATCTTTAGCAGATAGTCACCCACTTATCATTTTCATGCTGACACACACAGAGACTCAGGCAGTTTCTATGATATGGAGCTTCTTACAGTGTTATCATTCTCTGTCCTTCAGTTCATTGTACTAAAGGAAGGTTTCAAGAGCATGTTCTTTGGAAATTTCTTCTGCACTATGCAGTTTCTCTCAGCTCTTTCAGTACTGTTTCAACTGATATAATTAATGGTTTTTGGAGGACCCTAATGTTTGTTTCACTGCTATTGCATAGATCACCGCATCAGAGTGATACAGGCGAGGCATGTGACTGGTGGCCAATCTCACATATCCTGAGAATGCTAAAAGGAACAACTCCACCACAAGCAAGAGAATAAAGCAAATATTTTTAAACCATAGTTCCTAAAATTTTCTTTAAAATTCTGTAAGCTATCTTTTAATTTTTAGATCCCTTCTCGAAGAGCAATTGTTTGTCCAAGTCTGGAATGCATCTATGATACTCTTCTCCAGGAGACAACTACTCATGCACTATGTCAAGCACTCTGGTTTGCCTTTGACAAAGTTAAAGAAGGGCAGGAATCTAACAGGAATGAAAGCTGAAATCAGACTTGGTTGAAGTTCCCTGCTGTGATGAATGCTGTGGGTGATGAAAGACCACCCTCACAAGATGGTAATCACAACACAACATTTGCTAAACGCAGTAGTTACGCAGGGTGATAGTGCTGCTGCCATCTTAACAATGGCAAATCCAATTACTTATACGGAGCTCTCATTAGGACTTAGGATAATAGAAGCAAATGTATGCTTTCACCACACTTTCAAAGAGCACAGAGTGTAGTTTAAGCCAATTTATTGGCCTGAATAATTTGGATCCTCACTGTAGTCAGCAATGTGCTTACCTCTTTCTACATGATCTTTTTCACTCTGTCAGCCATAAAGGCACCCTTGTTTCTTTTCTCCTTCTTTTCCAGTAAAGCACTTTCTCTTTGTTGCTGCACCAATCACTCCATTTCTAAAAAATCCCCCCAGAAATGACGTTCCTCTCCCACCTCAGTGGAACTTGAGGACCTCCACTTAATTAACAATGCTGATCTAAACTGTGCCAAGAGCAGCAGTGGCACCCAAAACAGCAGATAAGAATCACACTGAAAACATGAGGAGGTCCCTCACAGCACTGTTAGTGCCTTGAACTCAGTCTTTTCTCAGCACTGCTGTGATTCACAGAACCCATCACCTTCAGTTGTGTGGAGTTTCCAGCCCTTAGCCACTGGTGAGAGGGGTGCATTTCACAGCTCCACTGTCTGGTTTGTTGCTTTTGTTTTTAAATGTAAGCTCATACATCACAGAAGTGACAGATAATACGATGAGAAAAACTATATTAGTGTAGCTTTCAGGATGTCTTCCTAAGTGATCCTAAGTCGGGAAATGATAATACAAGGCATCATGAGGATAGTCAGAGGCAAGCAAAGAGTCGTGACGGAAATGGTGAAGAGCTGGACTTCTGCATCATTATAATTCCTTATCACCCAGTAAAATGAGAAATGATGTCTCAACAGAGATCCAGCATGCTCAGAATAGTGAAAATAACACAAAGGAAAACATAGATTTATCAGGAGGTTAGTTCAATCAGCAGTGAGAACGCAAGTTAAAGAATTTCCTGCCTTTCACCACCCACGAGGGGAGAGCTGTTATGCTGGAGTGTTATAGTCTTCCCTCCACTCCATGAGTAGGTGCAGGGCTCTTCAGCTTCCTGTGGTTCACTGCAAAGATGTGGAGGCCTGACCACAGGGCACTCTTGTTCCTAAACACAAGGGACAATAAGGAGCAGCTAAATCACAAATAATATCCTCCATCCAAGATACATATAGAAAACTCCTACACGCATGAGAAGGCAGAGCTAAGGCAGCAAGGAAGAAGCAGTCCTACCTGTGAAACCTGTTTATTACGTATAATATGGATTTTTTCACTGGGCAGACCAGTACTAAGGGAAAGTGATTTTGCCAGTGGGGCACAAGGAGGAGGCAGCACAATGGGGTAAATGAACAACAGATTTCAAAATAAATGAATGTGCNAAAAAAAAAAAAAAGGAAGAAGATTGAGCTAATTATATAATGTAAGAAATTCTGGAAAGGGATACATGTTAACAGATTTTTTTTGTTGTTTTTCCAATTTAAGGTTGCTAGGGTTTTCAATTAGTCAGCAGGGTTGAAGCTGGAAAAATGAGCTACATAAAACTTTAAAAATGGTATAAGAATTATAACAATGTTCCCACCATTCCTTCTTCCTTTGTCTTGCACAGCTATGAGGAAATAAAGTACATGCACATAAATAGTTGTACCTGCGAGTTGTTACATTTCCTTTGTGTTGCCTCTGTTCACTGCGTCCTTGCTTACAAGATAGAAATGGACAGGTTTATTCTGTTAGGATTTTATAGGCAATATAAATTTTAAGTCTTGCCTGTACTGCAAGCCCTGTCTTGAAGCTGCAATCTGCATTAAGAGGATTTTGTAGGAAGGAACATCTAAATCAATAAGGTGAACCCAAAACACTCCAGGTTTTGCACATTCATTTTTGGATAAGTAACTGAAGAGCATGGCAAAGCTTTTTTTTTTGCATGCCAGCCTCTTTTATCTTCAAACAGATCCACAAATGGATTATTTATATGTGAAAGCAGCCCTCTGAGTAAAGCATAAAGGGCAGAGATTACAAAAGATTGATTTCCACAGCTCGTTACTGCCATAAACCTATAACCCAAGCAGATGCACAGGGGAGAATTCTCTTCTTTAGGTCAGCTGTTTGTTTCCGGCACATGCTTACAAATCTCTCGGGAGCACTAAAAGGACATCCATGTACTACAGTTTAAAATAGCCAGTGAAAAAGTCTGGCTGTAGTTTCCACCACTGTTTGCCACTATATCATAAATTAGGCTATATGCATACTTATATGTGAAAACACCACTATAAGCCTTGTATTTAGTGTCTTCTCTATAGAATTCACAAACTTTATTAAAATCAGCAGAACGAATTTACAGACAGATTTCAGGTTATTACCCAATCCAATCTGGTGAGCAAAACATAGAAAGGAGGTTTTCCCAACTCATTTCCACAAACAGTGAAGAAAGGTAACATAACACACCCCTAAATGTAAAATAAGGTGGGTTTGGATGTCATTTCAATTGCTTCCATCACATAAATATATTTATGAACAGAAGACAGTGAGGTCTGGAGGCTAGGATCAACTGAATGACAGTCAACAGTGCTGGGTCTACATGTGTAGTGGAACACCCTCATGATTATGCCAGTCCAAGTCCTGATTTTCATTATTTTAAGAATTTCTCATCTTTCCCATTTGAAGAAGAGCTATAAATACACTTTTGATAAGTGTATTTCCATTCTACCAATTTTAATTGATTTAGCTTTTTAAACAGGCTCAATTCTTCCCTTTTCCTATTTGTTTCTCAGAAGTCAAAAAAGTAATCAAGAGCAAACTAAGCTCCTGGCTGTTCATAAGATTACTCTTCTACAGAATCAAAAATAATATCAGTAAGTGTTCTGGCATTTGTGTCAGGTTACAAAAAGATATTTCAATTCCCTTTTTAAACTGAAGCCTGAACAGGCTGTTCTGTTGTTGCATTTGTTACAGTTTCCTCCAGTCTACTCAGTTCAGGCATAGATCCCAGATGCATAAGGCGTGATTTTCATTTATTGTATTCCAAACATAGGGAGAAATCAATGCATTCAGCTTTCCTCTTCTGAGCTAAAGAAGCAGTGCCTAATTGGTGCAAGCAGTCTTCTGTCAGTCTGCTATAGAACCATCACTCTGCTGCGATACAAACACCTCAAACACAACCTACTCAGCAACATAAACAATTATATTAAAAGTTGACTTCTGTGTCAACTCTGAATACAAATCACAGCTTCTAACTTAGCAAATAGGCTCCTGAGACAAANAAGGAATGCAAGAAAAAAAAAAAAAAAAAAAAAAAAAAAAAAAGCCTCAAATAACAGCTGTTTTTGTGGCCAAAACTCTGCAGCTCACATTCCTATGGAGAGCATCAATCCAACATCAGCAGGGCTCTGTTTCACACAGAGGCCAATTCTTAGTTATAAGTGTTTTCAGAACAAAAACAGTCAGAGAGCTTTACTAAAAATAATGATCTAGGCCCTGCTGCATTTCGGACCATATTTCTTGTGCTGAGACAGCTCCTCATTATGACTTCTTTTTTTACTAAACGGAAAGCTTGTAAACTAGGAGGGAGAGGGAGAGAGAGAGGGGGAAAGGGAAAAGAGGAAGGGACTGTCACGTCACTCCAATGTACTTGTATGTGACAGCTGTGAATTTAGCTCTGCTCTTAATCTAGAAAGTAAGCATTTGGGAGTTGTGGACATTAAGCCCTCCACAGTCACTTTCTTGGCCTAAAAAGTTATGACAGGTGCTACAGTTAAGCAAGGTACCTTTTGTAGGCACACTTAATATAGTGTTTATGTGGCTTTGATCACAGACATTTGTATTTCACATGAGTAAATTTACTTAGTGTGAAGAAAAGCATCACCATCTTGTATGAACTGGATGTAATTAACTACTGGCCCTTCCTAAAATTTAGCAACTAGTTAGTATGTATTAATGTATGGACTTGTGCTTCTGGCCTAGATATTTACAGGCTGCCTAATAGACTTCTCCTCTCCCTGCCTCCCTCCCCTCCTGCCTCATCTGCATCTGGAGACACAGCTAATAAAGTCACCTTGAAAGGACAAAAGGAAGAAGTGCACCATTCACTCAGGGTGCTGGCTTGCTGGTTATTTCCTAAATAATAAGCAAGTCTGGAAATTCAAGATATGTATAGCAGGAAAGAGCCATTGGTTTATAAGAAAACTGGAAACATCTCACATCAAACAAATAATCAGTGAGGCACCACTCCCAAGTTTTGCATCAATACTTCCTTTCCTGGCAGTCTTTATAAAGGCAATATTTAAAAATATATATATAACTTTCATATTTTAAGAATTCATTGAGCTGAATTGAATTGAATTGATAAGAAATGCTTAGACTTGTCTTTAAAAATATGTTAGATTGTATTATTGTGCTACAGTTGGAAATTAAAGGCAAAACTATTGTTAATTCTGAACATTCAATCTAATGGAAACCTTTCTAAGATTACTATATGCATAAAAATACGGTAAGTCAAATCTCTCAAGTAATTTCTCTGTGTCAGACTTCCTAAATAAGCTCTTGTACAAAGATATGATGAATTTTAATTACATACAGATAGTGCCTGAATTCTAACCACAGGTATAACATGCTGTGCCAGCTATTTCAGACCTGCGTTTTTGTCCCTTGCATTTCATTTTGATCACCCTGTTAAGAATAAGCTCATATGCACAAAGAGAATCATTTTTCTTTTAAATTATTAATTAAAAGATTAATGCATACCTTCAGATCTCCCATAAGAGCAATGTTCCAATATCTGTACAGCTTTTAATGAGGTGAGCAAGAGAGAACCAAAAACTATTATTTTCTGAGGTCATATTTTCGATGTTAATAAGAAAATTTAACATCCAGTGAAGCACAAGCTTCAAAACCTGCTCCAAAGCATCGCAGGCACTAGGTTGAGACATGGAAATAGCTGGTAACAGAAATGCAGAGAAAAGGCTAGAAATGAGAACCGCTCTGCTGGACACCCCAGGTCTCCCAGAACAGGTCCTTGATCGAGTATTCAAATCAGGAAGAGATTGCTATACTGCTGTCACTCCGCACCATTCCCATATTATCCCATGGACTCATTGTTTCTACAACAAAAATTAAACAAATCCACATTATCTTAATTGATCAGATATGCAAAATACCCTATTTGTTTCAAGAGTCAAACCTTTCAGACCAAGAATTCCAGTTCATGGTATGTACAACTTCATATGTCCACCTTCAAAATGCCTAAGCAGTACAGTTCTCCCAGTCCTGCCATGCCAGCTCAAAGGCCAATACTAAACATGCATTTTTTTCTATTATTTTATTTGTAGCTTCTCTTTTGAAACACACACATTTCACAACATCCCCAGGGCCATCTGGTATCGGGTTGCCTTTATAGACATATCTGTCCATCCCCATAGTATTACCTAGCTTGAGCTCAGAGCTTAGGAAAGCTGACAGATAGAAAAAGGCAAATCAGATGTTAGTCAATAGAGAAAGACATAAATAAGTTTGTAGATACATTTATTATGTTACAGTTCTTAGATTGTGGTCATGTCTAATTCCTTTTCTCTTCATTTCTCTAAGTCAAATTGTTTTTGCATTTTAAAGGATAAATTTCAAACTGCTCCAAAAACAATGAAGTCACTAAACACTCTTTTATTTTTTTATTACAATTACAGGAAAAATACAACAGAGCTTTGGGTCAATCTTCTGTGAAAATCCATAGAGTATTAAATAGCCTTACTTTCAACATACATCCTTGTAAATTGTGTAAGCAACAGACATCAACAAATGGTCATTTTACCCATTCTGGTGTGTATGTGTTTTTAAGTGTTTTACTTCTAGCTGTAGAACCTCTAAAACAGAGGCTTTATGTAAGAAATTACATAAACAGCAGATAGTTAAATTCACCACAGGAAAGAAAGACAAGAAGAAATAAATATGATAATAGGATGATTTAAAACAGCATGATCCTTTGATTGCAGTCTAAATATTAATATCTCTGTGTTTACTGTCCCAGCACACAGAGAGAAGGGGAGGATTCAGGATGACAGACTGCAGCAAGCCCTCCTGGTGCTCAGCACCCAGGGAGAAGGACCACTATTAATGAGCTGTGGGCAGAATATGGTTTGCCCATTCCTGCCTTCAAGAAAGTAAGAGGACTTAATTAATGACAAATTATCAGTTATCTGATAACGTATATGGCTCCTTGCCATTGTATGAAAAATACTTTGCTACTGTTAGGTTGCTCATATTGTTTTGAAAGGTGAAAGATGTTATATAATGCCAAAAAAAAATATATTGTTATTAAACTTATTCCATAGTAGAAAGAAATTTTTTAAAAAGCTTTATCAGGTAGAATTTTGGCTGAATTCAGATCTTCATTTACTTTAAGATACAGAGGCTCCCTTTGTTATGTTATGCTACATGAAATTCCTATTATGCCATTAAAGCAGTCTGTTAAACCACTAATTAGAGCTATTAGCCTTAAATGTCCTTTGAATTTTGTACATTCATTCAGCACCCATCCCAAACCATGCTTTGATCTGTGATGCAAATGTAAGAAGCATCCTAACTTCCTCCCTTGAGGAACATAGTCCTGTCACTTTAACTTTATGCTTGATGCTGCCTGGGGTTAATATGGTATTGCTCCCAGAAGAAATAAAGGAATAAACCATGTTTTGCTGAGAAAGAGAATTAGAATCACAGGACCTACAAATTCTTGAATTCTAAATATTTTATTTGGTATTTCAAATATTTTATTTTGCACTGTATTATAAAAGGCAATTATTTGAATATTTTTATTGTCCACAGGTAAAATGCAATGCTTCATTCCTCTTCCATTAAGAACAGAGCTGTATGGATGATTTATTTTGAAAAGATTCCTTAGAGAACATTTTGTAAGACAACAATTATAAATTAAAGCACAATTATAATTTATATTGAGTTCTTCTGGTCTTTTATGGCCTGACACTTTATTAAAGCTACTATTAGCAACTCCCTGCAGAGCCTCTTTTTGTAATCAAAATGACAACTCTTATCATCACTGGTAAACATTGTCTGAAATGTAATACAATACTTCTTTGACAGAGGCACTGTCAGTTTTAAATTTACAGCCTGAGCCAACACTATAAAAATCAATGGAAAAGCTCATCAAATTCAGAGTGCTTCTGATTAGGACAAGAGTGATGTAAATGAGCAAGTAAATGCTTCAAGTGACATTTCTATACTTATATGAAAATCAAACCACTCCTTTGTAGATTTGCTGTTCTGGGGTATGATCTTGCTTTCCAGCGCTTTCCAGGACTGATGCACTCCTCCAATCAGTCCTTAACACAAAACCCATAGGCAGCCCCAGGAGCATCCTTCTCTTCCAGTAACATCCACATGAGTGTTCGTACTTGGGTTTCTACTTGCTCTTTTATGATGACTCCAGCCCCTGATTCCAGTGCTCCTTTCTGCACAGAGAAACTAATATTGCCAAAGATGAAATTATCCACCCTTGCAGCTTAGACATGCTTGTACCCCAATGGTCATGGCATACTTCTGTGAAGTAGGAGTTCAGGATTCAAGTCCCTTCAACAAAAGCTATGAATTCAATCCTAGGTTTTCCACTTTCTAAGTGCTCTAATCACTATGTTACTCATAAGAGATGGTCAGTGTTTTTTTTTACTTTGAATTGAACTCAGCATTCTCAGCCTGTAATTCAGATGCTTAATAAATCAAACCCTTCCAAGGACATATGCATAGTTTACACACTTCTCTTTCTGCCTCTGAGATCCAACAAAGCTTGGATGGAGACTTCATATTTCTGAATAGTGACATGAGAGCAAGTGAACAGTCCACATGGCAACATTAACCTTTAGTCACTTGTGGGTTCAAGCACTCCCAATGTGCCTGCTCTCATCACAGTCCCTAATACATTTTAGTGCTGTCTGTCTATCTGCACAAGTGCTTCTGTTTAATGCTGTCAGTCCTTCAGCACAAGTGCTTCGGTACGTCAAACAAGTGCAAAAGTGATTAGCTGAAAGATATTGTATATGATTTTTAATGCAAATGTATGTGACTAGCAAGGCGTTTTCAATTCTGTAACTATACAGCTAGATCACATGCATCTGCAAGAATGTCAATTCCTCCCCAGTGAACTGAAGAAAGTAGTTTCATAGCTCAGTAAAACGCTTTGAAGTGTGTATTCAAAGTGAAAACAAAAGTCAAAAACAAAAAAGCAAAAAGGACAACTGTTACCAAATCTGCAAGGGATTTTCTTTTTTCTCCTTTAGGAAGTCAGTGCCCACCCCTTGTTGTTCACAATTATCTTGTTCCTTACAAGCAGTGTGTTGCAATAAGTGGAATTATATTTTCCCAGAAGATAGTGACTTAGTACTAAGGGTGATGATTTCATGTATTTATATTTGGAGAATAATTGAATTGTGAGAACTGTTTTAAAAATAATGATAATAATAATAGTAATACAAATGATGAAATAATGGTATTCTTATATATGGTGTTAAAAAAAGAATTTACTGAAAAGCTTTTATACATTTTCTCTCACAATTACATAATTCTTATACTAACCCTGTTGCCTACATCTTCACATTTTCAAGAGGTGTGAATTTGACAGATCAGATGTCAGTTCAGAAAAAGTGCACTAAAACTTGCAAAAGGTTGGATGCCATTCTGGCTACACCGATTAAAAACTGACACATATTTGGAACATGCCAGTTCAAGATTGAAGATGACAACAAAGGAAAGTATGGAGACGTGGAAGTTGTGATTGATGGGTGGTACATTATTCTAAACTAATACTTAAACTAGGAGCTGACATAGTGGAGCAAAACAAAAAATGTTGTATTTTATCCAATATGCTGCCCCTCACAACAGCCTATACTGAAAGTCCAGAGAAAAATACTTTGCCACGTTATTTATAGCAAACACATAAAATACATTCTAAACTTTTTATAAATACCTTCTATATAACAGAAATCACACAAATACTGTCTCAATTTTTATAGTTAATTATGTATTCCCATTTACCTTGTCAGACCCAACTTTCTGAATCTGTAACCACAGCCCAGTTATCTGCAGCTTAGTTTTCTACAACTCAGACTGCTGTTTTTCAAGGTCAAGGGTGCCAAAACTTAAATACTTTCTTCTGCACTCTTCCCCTTTCACTTCACCCCAGTGTCTTTAACTTCCCTCCTAGCACTATTTCCTCACTTTTATTTCCAAACATCCATCCCCTTGCCCACATCCCCTATATTCCTACATCACCTATTTCTCTTTTCCTTTTCCAGAGTTTTCAGACATCAGCACCAGCCTGCCTAACCCATGCTTGTTAAGCAGTTTCTGATGTGGGGTTGGGGCAATCTGGGAGGACAAATGCATTGGCAAGGTGACTTCACATGCCAGTGACTGGCTGGGCAATCTGGCCACCCCTTCCTCGTGGCCAAGAGAATTGTTAAGCGGGCTACAAATTGTGCAACCCCTCTCTTGGATTTATAGCTGCTATGTAAAATTGCCTCATGGGACAGATCCACACTGCATATCAGCAGTTAGCCATGTCAGATGTGCAAAAAGCTGTATCAATGTCCTTATAAGCATCATTATAAGCCTGTAATTTCTCTCCTTTACATCCTACCCTGCTCACAGAAATTATACATGCCTTCCAACCCCTTAGGACACTTCTATCTCCTGTGACATTTTAAGTTACTCTCTGTCTCCAGTGCCAGTGTTGATCTTGCTAAAACAGAATAGGTCTCCCTAAAACAGTCTAAGGTCTATAAGTCAAGTCTAAGATAGAAGAACACAAAGCTTAACTTAGAGAATTCAGTATGGATCACGATCCCTACATTCTATTTCTTATCTGAGAAAAACTTTCCTTATTTTATATTTTGTAACACAAAAGAAAGTATTAGAAGTAGGAATCAGTTTTGATTACTAGAAAGTAAAGCTATAGACTCCAAACTCGGTAGCTCTGATTTATTAAAAAAATTTTATATTCCTTTCTCTTGTTAAAGAGTCTTTGTTTCATCTTTTTCATTCTTTATCTTTCTGCTTCCCAGTTTATTGTCCCTAAAAATTATAAAGAAAGGAATAGACATGAAAAATGCACCTGCTTTGCCCTGCCTGTGCAAATGTTAATCAACAAGTAATATGTAATGTTTTGTATGTGTTTCTGTACTAGTACATCACAACATGGTCAGTGCTAAGACTATATGTTTTCCAGGGGAATACTGAATATTGAATATTAAATACTGAATATTAAAAACTCAGAAAAGCATATTGTTTTTGCAATGAAAAATTCCAAAATATGTAAGTAGTACAACCACTTCCCTTGAGAAAAGGAAATGAGCATGAATGTGTGATGAAGCGTACTTCCACAGAAGACAGAAAATCTGATAGCCAATTTATCTATTTTGGTAAGACCTGTTTTAATACTCTTCAACTATTACCTAATGTAGGAATTTTATGAAGGGATTAAAGAAATAGCTGTTAAGATCTCCTTATACAGCAATGAGCTGCAATGTAGATGCCTCCAGTTTCACATGTGACACTTTGAATAGCAGCCTGTCTAACCACAGTCTTGGAGAGAGTTGGGTAAGCCATTCATTTCTTTGAAGGGTGCATTAGACTGCACTGAATTAAAAAAAAATTACAAAGTGAAGTTGCTACTAGAAATGTAGTTCTGCCCTCTACCTGCTGTAAAAGTGTGTTTCCTCCCCTCTTTGCATCAATACTGTTACCCATACGTCCATCAAGCGTCCTGATCCAGCTGTGAACTCTTGTTTTTTTTTTTTCTTGTTGTGCTATGATTAGTTTTCAGTTAGATCAGCAGTTTGATTCAACTAACCATAGGGTTCCAAAGGCCAACGTCAATACAAAGATAAAGGTGAAAATATGTAGTCAGGGATGGAGAGGAAGGTCCTATAACCCCTTTGGGCAGCATCAGCATGAGGATTCAAACACATGACACTGCAGGTTAGACACAGATATGCACAGGATGCTTCTTGTACCCAAACTCACTGAATGTTAGCTTCAACAGCCTCACATACAAGACAGTGCATAACAGAAACACCTTTTGAGGAACCACCAAGCAAGATAAGAGATTTTTAAAGCCAGAAGGGAAATTCATCAGAGCAGCTTTTCTGTCTGCAAATAAATTGTTTTGAAAACCCTCTATTTGGGGGAGCTGAGCTCTTTCCTGCAGAGAAATCATGGGATGCTGAGTGTCCCAGACCTAGCATCAAAAACAGAGAGTCGAGATCACAACTGTAAGCACTATTTTGAGCACTGGAAAATGAAAGGGTTTCCTCTACTTTCAAATTCTTTCTCCAACAAAGGAAGAGAATTCAATAAGCTCTTTAGCAGCATAGCTACTACTATCACAGCTGCTATCTATTCTCTACCAATCATATTTTCAGTAAAACCCCTATATGTAAGACAAAGGCTTTTAGAACTCTTTTTTTAGTCATCTCCTACAATCTCCCTCTTCCAAGACTGTCTTTTTTTTCATTCTGTAAGTGACATTTACTGCAATTCTTCATAAACCCTGGAGAATTGGATTCCTTGCTCCTGGAATCAAATAAAATATGTGCACAGCCTGTCAGCAGGTCACATGTATCCTGCCAACCTACATCTAATAGATTTTTCACTTTTCATCAGTGGATTTCGAGACAGTATGTAGTCTGCCAAATTTACTAAAAAGCTTGCTACAGTATCGCACTTTCAAAATGTGCAATCTGTCAAAGCCATAGCTCAAAATGTCTGCTACGATGAGAGTCTTTGAAAAATCTGCTACGGTGTTGGCATTCATTCAGAAAATAATGAGTATATCAACAGAGAAGGAGGGGAAAGGAAAAAAGTTGTTGGGGGAAGGGTGGAAGAAGCAAAGAAAGATGAATCCTAAATGTAATTTGTTAGAATCTGAAGAAACTACAGGAATTCTTTATGCAAGTATAATCTGGTTTCATATGAATTCCTCCAGGATGACAGCATGTTAATAGATAAATACTCTATAAGCACTGTATTTAATAACACTGATGAAAAGATCATTTATCATAGATTTGACCACAACCGTACATTGCAAACCTCAATATTGATTCAAAAACAGAATACATTTAACAAACATTATAAGACAGCAAACTTTCTTGCATTGCTACTGAATATTAGGAGATGCTATATATGGAGAGTTTCATAACAGATAAGTGGAGAGAATAAGGTCATTTAATTTATTAACTTAAATACGAAGGAAACAAGCAATTTCAGGAGATCCATTAATAAAGACAAAATTCAATGTCAGAATTGACAACAAAAATAACAAAATATCCAAGGACTGTGAAATGCAATTCTGAGAACTTTCCTGGTCTGTTTTTCTACATTATATATTTTAGAAAATACACATTTATATCCTAAGAATGTAAAAAGAGGCAAAAAAGGAGGAAAGACCATTCCAACACCAAGAAAATATTTGCATAACTGAAACAAGTTTTTATGTACCTACTTGAATGGCTGACAATACAGGCAAGTTTTCCTGAACATGACACTAAGCTAGTGAAAGGACTGCAGTAGAATTTTGAGTTCAAAGCACTACAGAAGAGCTGCCTTATGCCACGCCATGTATCTCTGAAAACAGGAGGTTATAGAAACTCCCTTGGACGAAGCAAGCAAATGCATCCTTAACATGGCTGAATCCATTCACTTCTAGAAGCAAGCAAGGATATTAGTAATAAGAATACTGAACAAAACAAACAAACAAACAAAAAAAAAATGGAGGAAGCATCCTGTGCAAAGTTTGATGCAATTCAGAAGGCTACAGAAAGATAACCAATCAAGCAGGGATACAATGGGCAGAAAATAACTAGAATAGAAATAAACAGAGTTTGAAAACTATCTTGTTCTGCCAATTTGAGTTTTTTCTATTAAAAAGTTAAATATCCATTTTATATTCTAATAAAATCTGGATTTGTTTATTTTAAAAGCCTTAGCTCTTCTTTTTTGATCGTTGCTGAAAATCTCACCTGGGATATACCAAACAAACTCTTGAAAGCGATCTTTTCTGAATTCCTGATTATATTGGAATTGCTCCTAATTTAGAGGATAAAAGTACTTCAGTCCCTTTTACACACTAAAGGAAAAAAATAAAGCTTGAATCATTGAGATTATGTTTTTATGTTTAATTCTCACGTCCCTAAAAGCACTACAAAGAGTCCCAGGTGACTTTGGCAATGTAAGCTACTTTCTTCAGTTGTTTTTAAGAGACAAAGTTCAGCAGTGGCTTACCATTTTATAAAAAAGACTATCATCTTTGTTTGAACTTTTTTTTTTTTTTTTTGAAACATCTTTATTCCCTCTTTCCTTTTCCCTCTTCTTGGAGGTGGAGAGATGTCACATCCATAACTTGTGTTTACATAAGCAAACCATGTTGGGGAACAGTCCAGCAGAGATAATGATGCTGGATGAGTACTTCAGAATTTAGGCCTATGGCCATAAACTGAGATCCTGTTAAGCTTCAGATTTGCAAAATCTTCCCATATATAGGTATGGTAACTTAAAGTAGATAAAATGGAGAATTTGTCCAGTAGCCTGTCAAACAAATGCAGACAGTATACATTAAAAAATATATAATTTTAGTGTAGTTAGAGTCATGGAGCAGTATCATAGCCAGGTCTGTTTTCCCTGCCTTCCTCCCTGCAATGGAATTTAGGAAGTGTGTGGGCTTCAGCTCGTCTTTCAAATACATTGCAATGTTGTCTTGGCAAACTTGGAAATCACATTTAAATGTTTACAGGTTCTGTCCTGTGGGATCTTCAGAAAGCATCTCTGAATGCTGTTAGGCTGGGCCTTCAGCATCAGTATTGCACAATTGTTTCAATATGTGGAGAGAAAGATCACTCATCAGCTTAACAAGATTTAGAATTTTATTTCTTCTTTTCTGCAGAAGACCTTCAAAAACAGCAGCCTTCATGATCCAATCTGCTTCTTGCTTCCAGGTTTATACATTGTTTTACATTGCAGTTTTCTGATTGCTTACTGCAGCAGAATGTAGAGACTTTGGCTTGCAATTAAGATGCCATGGTCTCTAATGTCCTTCTTGCAGGTGTCAGAAGGGTATGATAGTTCACTAATGAGTCAAAGCTGCAAAGACTCAAGCACCTTTTGTGTGTGAAAAATGTCAGCAGTTTTTATTGGCTTCATTAAAAGTCAGGAGTGTTCAAAAGGTTGCAGACTTAGACAGCAGCTGGGACTTTAAAGCATATGTCTACAGAAGTGTTTTAGGTTTGACCAGGATGGAGTTTTCAAAGGGAATTTCCTAATCATCCCCATTTATCAGTGTTTGATTCACAACACAGGGCAGTCTCAGAGTGAACACTGCTTCCACATAAAATGTGTTTTGCTTTAAGTGCTTTTTAAGATCTCATAAGCTTCCATACTGATGTGAGCAACTGTGATCTGTCACAGCCTTTCCCACTCTTAAATGGTTTGTTCTCACTTAAATGGTTTATATTCACAAGTAGAGTTTCTCTACTTATCTGAACGGAGACTTGTCAATATACTATAAGATAGCCAACATGTCTGTGGATGTTCTTTGCAAGACAACCCCTCTGTGTTTTGTCTTTAAAACTCTGGAAAAGGTGTGATTTGAGAATCAACCTTTATCTTGGAGTATGGGTGATCAAAAAACAGCAAACCATATAATGAGAACAATCAAAAACTAAGAAAAATAGACTTAGGGTGTGTTCTTTGGGAGACAAAGCCCATACCAAGCCTCAAGGAATTCTGTATTTGCCAGAGGACTGCAGGCTGGGTCAATTCCTTTCGTTTATCTCAGAAGGGGAATCCCACCCAAATTAGCTTTTGATAATGTATAAGATCAAGGGAGAAAATTATAGGACACTTAAAGTTATAACATCACCTCTCTAAAGTGATCTTTTGTTCCACTGGCTAACTAACCTTCTACTTTCAGTAAAACTATATGGCTGCATACTCTAGAAGGAGAGAAATGTAGCTGAGCTGGCCCAGTTCCATACTAAATTAACAGAAGTGAGACAGTACCTGGGTCCCAGCCTGGGGACAGAAGTGCTTTTGTTTTGCTGCAGTGGAATCCTGCAGGAAGGTTAAATAGCAGAGAGAACCCAAAAACAGAGAAGTGATAATATGACACAGGCTACAACCTGTGCAATACACAGAGATACGCATACAAACCATGGAGATATTAACAATCTGCAGTTTTAGGCACCTAATTTAACCAGCTAGTCTCACTTATAGCCAATAGGAAGACTGTAAGTCCGGGGCTTTTTCTAAAGGGAAATCCAGAGCGAAAAGCAGAGATTCCAGCTCTAAACTGCCCCTGGAGCCCTCTTGCTCACTTCCTGCACTGACTATACAAAAAGAATGCAGAGAACAGCCAGATACATTAGATACTGAGAAATTTGCTGATGTAAATATCCACTGGTGTGCCTTTCCTAGCCCTATAGATACTTAAGATTTCCAAGACAAGGGGACTATTTTATGTACTATCTAAAGTAATCATTTCTCTGCTGCATTGTGAGATAAGTCAGTCCAAAGAATTTTTATAGAACTGATGTTTGTTTTGAAAGTTGGTAGTATCCCAAAAAATGAGGAAACTAGAAGCTCTTTTGAAATGCTATTTTATTTCTCAAGAAAAGAAAAGAAAAGAAAAGAAAAGAAAAGAAAAGAAAAGAAAAGAAAAGAAAAGAAAAGAAAAGAAAAGAAAAAAAGAAAAAGAAAAGAAAAGAAAAGAAAAGAAAAGAAAAGAAAAGAAAAGAAAAGAAAAGAAAAGAAAAGAAAAGAAAAGAAAAGAAAAGAAAAGAAAAAGAAAGAAACACTGTACACAATTTCTTGAAAAAAAATCTTAAGTAAGTAAGAAAAAGTTTTGAACTCTTTGGTTGCAGCTGACTCTATCAGCCTGCACATGGTTTTAAGAGAATGGTAATTAGAGTAGAATGTTTAATTCATACTTAGACTGAGATAAATTGACAGTTTTGTAAGTGCCTATGAACAAACTGATATTCCTTATGCTTTCTGAGGATTAAAAGGGAAAATTTACAGAAAGTGATTACAAAAAGTGATATAATGAGTATAAAATTGAAATTACTGAAAGATTAAAATATTTGTTGAAGTTCTTTTGCAGTATTTGTTCAGGTCTAATGCAAAACTCACTTCCAAACTTTTCTGAAGTTGCATTTTACTGCAGCCTTAAATTATGCAATTGCTTGTAATATTAGCGCACACTAGTGCATATTAATACCTTGGGCATAGTATGACTTCCCAGTAATCTGAAGTTAAACTACTCCACAGAAAAAGCTTTCGAAAACTCAAATAATCATTTCACAATGAGGAGCCTAAATAGGTATTTATGCTAACAACCACACCACCTCCAAAAAGACATCACATTTTAGAGACAAATATCTAACAAGTGTGGTTGATATAACCAATTAAGATGTTTGCTTAAAATAAGAGCTCTTTAAACTAATTATGCAATGCATATAGTAAAAAAATGACTTCACCGTATATGTAGAAAAGATTTTAAGCTACCACTATGGCCTATCAGAAGCATTCGCAATTCCCTTCTGAATTTCTTAAACATATATTTATCTGTTAGATACATACCTGTTAGATCTGTTAAATATATATTTATCTGTTAGACCAGAAGAAACTCTTTCTAGTTGAATCAGCTTCATACATTATGAAATATAGAATGTGCATCGTAAGACCACTGGTGTGCTTTATCAAGTTATCTATATCAGATAAGTTATCCTGTTGCTTCAACCAAGTTGTGCAGTAGGCAGTGATGGGATAAGTACAAATATGGAGAAAGCCCACTGCTAATTAGCAGCACCTTATTCTTTGGGGAAAAAATAAATAAATAAAAAATAAATTAACTAAACATTTTATTTCTTCAAAGCAGGAGAATTTCACAGAAGCGTATCAGAAATGAAGATAAGGAGATACAACAAAGCAGGCTGTGGCAGATTCCTGGACTGCCCAAATGGCAGTCCTGTCTCAGTATCTCTCTTGTACTTAATGTTATAGTATACATCAGTCTCAAGTGATAACCTCAATATTATTAAATAGATATGCAACAGATGTTGCACTAGTGTATTTGTCTACGTTTCCCAAGTGCAAGTACACAGAATTCATCTTTGAAAAGTTATTTCTGAAATTCATAAAGAAAGTTAAAAGGGTGTTTTCCCTAACTGACTGATGTCTACAAGCAGTTTTTGAAGTAAAATTTTATTTTTCAGCATAAATACTTTCTAAATGCTTCCTTTCAAACTTATGCATACAATCATGAAGTTCTTCGAGTATTGCCTATTTTGAAACACAAGACTCACAAGCCTCTCGGTGTGTGTATTCCCCTTATCTACTCATAGTTTATTTCATACATTATGCTATTTATTGTCATGAGTTTCCATGCAGGGGTTCTGTTGGACATCCTTGGCTCCCTGCTCACACCCAGGGCTCAGTGCCACCTCTGGCAGTCACAGCAAGCACTCCCTTGGCAGAAAACGACTGGGTGGTCGTTCCCGGCTGCATTTCCCCAGGGCTAGCCCTGCGGGATGGGAAGCAGCACCTCTCCCCAGCTCCCAAAAAACGCTAGGAGAAACAACCTCCTACCCAGCCTATGAGCTTTGTTTCTAGCACTACCAGCCGGATTTACAATATTTTCCCTTGAGGGGACTTTTAGCATCAGATGTGCCAGAAACTTCATTAAAAGGCAACATTGACTTAACAGCTCAAAGTCTCTGGCAGTTTTCCCCAGGAAAAGCTGGCAGAATCGATTCCAGGCTGCTCTTCCCATTACACAACACCCTTGTGCTTTCTACACACACCACTATCTTACAAGGATGCTTTAAACCTGCATTACTCTTCCCACTTGAACAAGATGTCAGTTTTAATGTCTGTTAGTAATAAAGAAGTATTTTGATGATTCAGAGTGTGGCAGCTGATTCACAGTTCAGTTTGCACTATTGAATTCAATGCAAATTGAGAGAGAGGACAAAAGTCCTGTGAATATGAGCTTTGAGTTGGAAGAAAAGGTTTCGTTCTGGGAAGTGTTAAAGTTATGAAAAAGCTTACTTTAATTTTTTTTTTTTTTTTTTTTTTTTGAGTGAATGAATATGTTGTTAAAAAATGTTTCCATGGTCAAGGTGACGCAAAGGCTGGCTGGTCCCTGTGGGGCTGGCAGGGGCTGACCATGGGGTCCGTCAGGGCCTGGCAGCCAGGGCCCATCCTAGGCCCCAGCCAGGAGTGGAGCAGCTGGGGGGGCACCAGAGGCAGCCCCAGCCCCAGGCACCAGGCACATCCCTGGGGATGGGGAAGGGCCTAGGCCAGGCTGGGACACAGACAGGCCCAACTGGCTGGGGCCCATGACCAGGCAGGGCAGGGCTGTGGGGAGCTGGAGACCGGCCCTGCTGCAGCCTTCCTGGGGCAGGGCCTGAAAAGAAAGGTAACCCAACAACTGCTCCCAGCCCCATGTATCTGACTGCCCAGAGTCTCCATTCCATAAATATCAGATAACAGCAACTATGGACTTTCAGAACAAAGAACTGCAACTTTGAAATCAGAAGCGCTGTGTAAGAATCTGAATTTTGCATGGAAAAACAACATACCCAGATTTGGTGTGACATATATTATATGTGCACTCATAATTGATTCAACAGACTTTGTTTGTAAATGGACATAAATCTTCCACACAGTGTTGACATTTGCTCTCCCAGAGTGCCTCAGAAACTATGCAGCTTCCCTGAAAGAAAAAAAGTGACATGCTGATGGAGAGTTGAGTTTTTTTTTTTTTTTCCCCTGCTTTTAAACTAGATAGTAAGTAGTTCAGAGCAAGGATTTGTAGACTGGAATAAATAGTATTTCATTATCACCTACTCAAAATGACATTAATCAGAAACCTCCCAACTTACAGGTTAAACCTGTGAAAGAATGCGAGCTTTACTTATTTCATCACAACTTGGGCTTCTCCCTTTCTATCTCCTGGGCAGTTACTATCTCACACAGCTTAAAATGGGAAACAAGAGGTTGTCTTCTGCTCCCCAGAACAACTTCCTTCCCAAGCCCCACATCTGCCTTCAGGTCCACCCACACACTCCTTCTTCCCACAGCAGTGGCTGCGCAGGTCGAGGATGGGGCTACCCTGTGCACCTTCACTAGCCCTAGGGCAGGTGCCTGACACTGTTGCTCCTCAGCCCTTCCTGCTTCTTCTGCTTTGGGGAGACCTGTAGGTCTGGGAGAGTTCTCCCTTCTCGCTTTTCAGGTCATTGTAACTGTAAGAAAGGGGAGGCAGGAAAGAAGGAAATAACAGCTTAATTGAAACATGTTTTTCATGAGAATATGGGAGCAGATTTTTCCCAAGTTCTGGATTCTTTCTGCTGTTTCACCATTCTCCTCAGAAAAAAAAAAAAAAAATCCTTTATTTCCATGTTGTTCAAAACATTCTTGCTTTTAAAGGGGTGGGAGACGTTGAGAGAGTTGGGGTTGTTTAGCCTGGAGATGATAAGGCTCTAGGGAGACCTTACTTTGGGCTTCCAATATGTAAAGGTGTCTTATAAGAAAGATGGAGAGACTTTTTAGCAGGGCCTGCAGTGACAGAACAAGCGGCAATGTTTTTAAGCTGAAAGAGGGTAGATTTAGATTGGGTATAAGGAAGAAATTTTTCATAATGAGGGTGGTGAGACACTGAAACAGGTTGTCCAGAGAAGTTGTAAATGCCCCACCGTTTGAAGTGTTCAAGGTCAGGTTGGATGGAGCCTTTGAGCAACCTGATCCAGTGAAAGATGTCCCTGCCTATTGCAGGGGAGTGGGAGTAGATGATATTTAGAAGTGCCTTCCAACCCCAACCATTCTATGATTCTATGGTTCTGGTTCCATTTTAACGCTGAAGGCAAGCAAGTGCAGCAGGCAGTCAGTTCTCTTGAGTATTCTCTCCAAAATAACAGATAAGACTTTCAGCATCCTCACAAGTCTGAATAGAGCAGGAATCAAAAGCTCATTGCAATAAAAATGTGGAAGGTAGCATCAAAGTTAATCCTCTGTAAAGCGTGCAGCAGAGGGAGGACTCAGAACCTCTGGGCACACAAAAATAAAATTAATAAAGTCTGATAATTGCACAGGTAAAAAGTTTAAGTGACTATACTTTCAGTCTAAGTATTGTCTCTGGCATTTTATACTTAGTCCTTATACTGTTGAGTAACAGCAGTACCCAGTCCATCAAAGTTTAATTTGCAAGGTCATTACCCATATGAATATGACGTATATGAAATGTTTCATAAACTTCCAGAAACACTTCCTGAGGCTTGTAGGCTGAACCCTCAGAATAAAAATAAATAAATAAAATAAAATAAAATAAAATTTAAATTAAATTAAATTAAATTAAAAAAAAAAGAAACAAAGAAAGGGAGGGGGGCATGAACAGCAGTACATCAGCAACTTTGTATCATACACATTTGTAGCAAGAATGTCACTGTTTCAATTTACTAAAAATTTTGAAGGGAGTTGCCTAGTATTAACTTTTTCGAATATGGCAGAAATCCTGCTGTGATGGAAGACAATGTTTCCTCAGCTAAGACATATGTTTTGCAGTCCCTGAGCTCTGTGTCCTCATTGTTTGTCCTTGACAAACCCAATGCACAGACAGGAAAACTGAACTCTGCCATCAATTTACATTCAGCCAAGCAAGTGCCCTGCTAAATATTATTAATATGAAGAAAATCTTAAAAATAACTACAGGCACTCAAAGGGAAAACAAAAATGGCAATCCAGATATTTAGAGCTTGGAAGTTTGTCTACATAAAAGTCCCGACACTCATTCTAAGAAAAATGGAGTCTATTTTTTCAGGAAGGGTAAATTTAAAATTAAAATACCTTTTCTCATTTTAAAATTAATGAACAAGATGATATAAAATATAACAAGTTCTTTTATTTTCTTTCCCAAAAATAGAACTGTAGGAGAGAGGAAGCCGTTAATATCTATATAAAATATAAAGCATTAACTGTAAACTAAGAAACAGATAAAAAGTATGCAAACAATAGAAAGCAGAGACTAATTACGGTTAGGCCGGATAAAATATCTGATTCACAGAAATGGACGTAGAGTTAGCAGGAAAAAAAAAGTTCTGATTTCAGTATATCCAGATGGAAAGGTAGTCATAATACTTACATTTAAGATCTATGTTTCTCTGTCCTATAGAAAAACCTGAAGCTGAAAATTTCCTTCTATTTTACCGTAGATCACAAATATCCAAAACACAATACATGTGAAGGGGAAGAAAGAAATTCTCCCTGTCCAGCAATGTCTTTGAAACAAATAGTAGGTTTGTTCACACCACTTTTTACTGCAGAATTTCTTAGCCAGTAACAGGCTCTAAGTCAATAATGCAGACCTTTCACAGGCTTAATCAGTCATTTTAAGAATTCCTAGCTAGCAAGGGCTTTCCCCACTTAACATTTATTCTCCAAATTTCTGCTATCTCTACAGAAATAAATGTTTCAAAATGGTGACAATGTCGCATTGCCATCCACAAATGCTATCATTCGTAAGAGTAGCAAATCTTTGGCCAAATACCATGTTTCCACATGTTTCAGATCAGCAAGGCTGTATATCCCAACAGTATGTATATTCATAACAATAATATGAACAAAATGCAGATACTTTTGTTTTAGAGGTATATATTTCTACCGTTGAAATGCCAAAAGAAAAACATCCATTATAAATATAAGCAGTTATACCTACAGTGGCTATTTGATTTTATTAAATAATTTTCTCTTTGCTTAGCAACATAAAACAGTCACCCTTTTTAGTCAATATATCATTTCTAGTCTAAAAAGTTCCAAAAAAATACAAATGTTTCTGATAGAAACAGGCATATAATTTATCTGTTAGCAACATCCAAAACTGGATCTGCGCAGAAGATAGAAACCTGCAGTGCATATCATAGTATTTGGACAAACAATTGCCAAAATATTCCACATAATTGCCTCATTTATATTTATTCATACTTCTAAGCCCAATACAAGTGAAATAAGTCATAATCTTACATTCCTGGTGACCACTGGAATGACTGCATAAAATGTAATAATGCATACAGAATAAAAGAGTAAGCATATACTGATGTCATATTAAAGGAGTGGGGAAAAGTGTACTTTCAAACATTTTTGCTTTGACATTCTGGCCTACCAGACACTTACTCTATAAATAAGTGAACTTACTCTTTTGTATATTCTATTTTCTCCTTCAAAAATTGACTTATTCATCATTATTATTGTCAAAAATATGTGTGTCTTTCTACAGGGACATATCAACTTAAAAGAAAGAAGGAAAGAAGGAAAGGAAAGGAAAGGAAAGGAAAGGAAAGGAAAGGAAAGGAAAGGAAAAGAAAAGAAAAGAAAAGAAAAGAAAAGAAAAGAAAAGAAAAGAAAAGAAAAGAAAAGAAAAGAAAAGAAAAGAAAAGAAAAGAAAAGAAAAGAAAAGAAAAGAAAAGAAAAGAAAAGAAAAGAAAAGAAAAGAAAAGAAAAGAAAAGAAAAGAAAAGAAAAGAATAGCCAGGCAAGTAGACCATTAATATCCCTAAATCAGATATAAATGTTTTAATTTAATCAGTGTTGCTTTTGCTTTTTGACCATTACTTAGTTCATTATAGGATCACAGTTTTAAATACTCGTATTCTGAAAATATTTTATGCGCTCAAGCAAACCAACAGATCTCGGAAATGGTTTACCTTTGGATTCATACTTTAAACTTCCCTAGAAGATGATTTGCAAAGCCCATAGCTGAGACAAATTCAAAAAAAAAAAAAAAATTATACATCAGGAGAATTCCGTTAATCAATATCATTTCTTTCAATTATGCAAATAGTGCATGCTCAAATCTGTCCTGCTGTTGTATAACACATTCAGCTATCGCACCTGGGAAGTTAAACATTTGTAAAGGATACCAGTTTTGTTACCTATTACTTGTTGCAGATTTTTTTTAATTTTTTTTTTTTTTTTACAAATCAGCTCTAGCTCTGCACAGAGGCACAGCAGCTGGAGCAGAATGAGATCCAGGTCCTTTAAATTACCTACACAGACATAGGTGATTTATATAGGTGTCCACATAAATGTTTTCAATTCCCAAGTTCATGAAAGGAGATCTTTACTGAGATCTAAGGTTTGGCTTAATTTTAATGATTACTTCCTCATTAAATATGAAGTAGCCAGAATGCCAGCAATTATGCCTTCTTTTTACTAAGAAATGAAATATAGGTAAAAGCCGTAGTTTGAAATGGGCACTGCACTTATAATTGAGAAGGCATGCAGGCAAAGGGTAATACCGAAAAGCTGAAAATTAGCCTTTGGCAGAGAAATAAAAGAAGGTTTGTGGCACTAAAAAGAAATGTATGCAGCACCCATACATTTTAGCAGATGGCAGCTATTTATTAGTGATCCACAGAATTGTGGTTTCAGTGTTGAACTTGCATCTGATTTATCCTTGCAAGCATCTATACGTGACGCTAATTCCTCTGTGTAAAGAAGCAGACTTCTTTGCTGTGGTAAGAAGGATGCCACTGTATCCTTCTCTGTCTATAAATATCTAGTGTATGCAGCAGTTCAGATGACAGAGGGTTTCAGTGTGAGATTTACAATAGGAAGTTAGGCCACAGGAGCCCTAACATATTCTAATATTGTTATGGAAAACAAAAGCTGTGGGCAGCAAGCTATAAGGCAACAGGAGTGAGACTGTGTATTTAGAAGTATTTTGTTACCCAAATCCCCTTGAAATTTCAGAACAAGATGTATATGTTCATTCTGTCTCTTGACTGATGAAAGCTTTTCAGGAAAAATTCTTGCTCTATGTGAAGCTTTGTACAACAGAATTCGGCTGGTCAGATACTTCAGAGCAAACGGAATAAGCTCGCTTAGAGGGATAGCTGTGTGTGGAGGTCACCCGTTGTGGAAAAAGCAAAAAGCCAAACCACAAGTCAGCCTCAAAGGATGTTGAAAAAAGGGGGCTCCTGAAGACTTGTTTTGCATTTTTATCCTCTAAACAAAGCTTATTCTAAATGAGGCAGTGTGATTTCTTAGCTTTTTTGGTGGCAAAAAGGAAAGATATGAACTAACAATAAGCTGGAAAAGCAGCTGAGCTTCCTAAGGCACCACAAAAACCATGTAATTTTTGGCATTTACAGAGATGAGCTAGCTTGTTTAAAAGCATAGATATATTAAAGTTGCTTTGCAGATGACCAGTTCTCAATTCCTTTGTGTAACCATGCCAATGAAATTCTCAGCTAGTTGGATTAAAGCCTCTGAAAACTGTATCTCATTGAAAGCCAGACTGTGCCCTGTTCTGAACCAGTGTCTCAGATTTCCAAGCTTTTTACATGCCTTTTCAGTTCTAGTATGGGTGTCAGGATCCTAGCAGTCATTGAACACAGGTTTGGAAACAAAAGTCACCTAGTGAGAATCAGGAAACCTTTCTAGACACAAACTACGATGTAAGGGAAAAGGGAATAGAGAGAAGAAGAGAGGGAAATAGACATTACAGTATTCAATTCTCCTGTATTACAGAAGAAAATGCAATTGACTGGATTCCAGCAGCTCTAAAAGTTATAGATGAGAGACTCATGGCATCAACTATGGTTAAAATCTCAATTTTATCCTTCATAGCCTGAAAAATGTTGCAAATTGAGTTTTGCTCTTATATTAAATGTAAGGAGCAACAAGTTCCTGACTGAGGTACTAACAGTTAAAGATCTAGATGGCAATAACACCACAAGTGCAGGACCAAAACTGTGAACAGAATATTCACTATTTCCACCATTCCCCAGTGCTCTCGTGGAAGATGGGAGATTTTTGATCCTTGCTTTTCAGAGGTGTAACACAGATGGGCTAATACAATTTCTAGGACAATGAAATAGAAATGATAAAATTAGACAAAAACTAAATAAAAACAAAAGACATAGTTGGTTCAAAATTTCTTCACAATCTCTTCTGTAACCATGCAGGGAAATATAGCAGCAGAAACAACCTGTTTTTCTGGGGACAGTGTCAGTGACATCAGTCAAAAATAAAAATAAAAAAATCTCTATATACGCATTCAGCATATTGCAGAGAATTTGGCTACTGATAAAAAGCTAAAAGATTTAAATAAATACAATTAAAGGCAGAAATCAGGCTTACTCTTACTGCCAGTAGCATGACTTACTGCGTTTTCTGAATCACTCATTCAGAATTCACACTCCCTCCTGGGTGTGTATGCTCAGCTGCCATGATGGAGCACTCCCAAATCACTTCATGGAGTTACTTGCCCAAGTCTTTCTAGCCAGATTATGAACAAGTCAGACTCCTCTGCTAATAAAGACGGGGCATACACATTTTTAAACGATTGCTGAATGCTGTTGCTTCTTCCCCATAACCACCTGAATGTTTGATATACCTTTCCTCCTGGAATATTCCAAGTCCCACAGCCAATCCTTCTGCCTTGCTGAAGGTGCTGCTACTGCTCAGATAGACAGAAAACTCCCTTTGACTTCAGCAATTGCAATTCACTGTGCAGTAAATCTCCCAGAAGAGTTTCAGTTGCTGTAAAACACAAATGGTGAGCTCTTACTCTAAATGTAATAGAGAATAACTAAAGTCATCAGTGCTTCACATGTTGAAGCTACACACTTTCAACAAAGCTGGCTGAGGATGGCAATGTCACAGGAAAAATTGATTGCATGGTTGTGTTTCCCTGGCAATTTAAAGATACAAGTGAATCCACTTGTTACTTTCAACACTCCTCAAAATTCTACCAACTGTGCAAACAATATGTCTAATGGCACTAGACTAGCAGAGACTGCTTGAAATTAGATATGTGCTCTGAATAAGAACATCATTGGAATGCCTGTAACAAAAACTCCCCTGAAACTACAACATGAAGTGAAGTATGATATGTCCCCCACTATCTTCATTAGAATCAGAGCCATGGTGAGCCCAGCTCCACAGCATCATCAACTCTGAGGAACCTGAACCCTCTTCATGTTTTGCAAGAAGTCGCAACCTGTGAGCTAAATCAAAACTGAATATCTAGGAACACTCACTCTGACCTTATGATATACTATTACAAGAGGTAATTGTTCATGTAATTAGAGTTTGTCTGCATAGATTAAGTCACAAGGCTGTAGAGCAACATTTACTTTGTGCAGGATTGTGACTTGGATTACATGTCTCTGTGGAGAAGAAGCATTTAACATTACTGCAAGTAGCATACTTAAGGCATAAATACAACACCCTTTTACTCTGATTAAACACAGGTGGGGACACCAGGGCAGGGAAATAGTTGACTTCTGGTAAGGGTAAATCTCAGATTGTATACATCTTGCAGCACTACAGAAAAAACATGGGAGAAAAATAATGAGGAAAATATCTACATTGGTGAGTAGAAAACGCTAATAAATGGGATTCTGAAATCCCACCTCTCCCAAAATTAGAGACGTCTCCCTGCAGCACAACTTGCATGCTGTGTGAAACTGCATGGACAATCCAACAGTTTTGCTGGAATCTGTATCATTCTCATAAGCAAACAGAAAAGAGCAAGTCAGTTACCCATACAAATTGGGCATACCACTGCAACAGCCTAAGTGTTAAAATACAGTAATCTGTAATGCAGAAGCAAGAAATGCTTACCTGAAGTCCCCATCTCCAAGAGTTTCTAATGAGATGGCTCATGCTGCCAACAGTGGCTCAGAATTCTGCTTTAACCCTTACGGTTTGACAAATGTTGTAGAGTCAGCTGTGGTCTTACCAGACTTCCTCACCAAGCATGAAAACTAGATCCAAGGCATTTCTCAGACACTTTGCTTTCTCTAAAGACTGCCATCACAACCAAGACAGAGGCTACAACAAAGTACATAACACACCCCAACCCTGTTGTTGAAACTGGAAAGAATGGAATTCATAATTTATGAGTCCAGAAGAAGAGATCAAGGAGGGCCTTAACACTACAGACCAGTTTTTCACCGCTCTAGAAGAACCTGAGCTTCTGCCATTCCTTCCCAGGAGAGCTACTTTTGCATGGAATGATTACTGAGTAAAATACATGCAGTAAAAATACAAGGCTGTGTTCTTTGGAAGGGAATAGCTTAATCACCTTTGAGCATTGGTGGGAATGCAACCTAATCACAAGCCATCAGAAACCACCCTGATAAAGCCTTTAAACCCAGAAGAACAACTGCAGTATTATGAATGGAAAATAAGGTGCTGTGAAGTTACTGTTGGTGGCAGATATGCTGAGTTAAGCATGCTTCCTAGACCATAACACATAATACTTCAGTGAAAGAAAATCAATAAACTATATCATCCCATCTTTGATGAGAAGGTCCAGGTCACTTGACAGAAATCGCAAGGTCACTGTTAGAGTTAGTCTGGATCAGGATGATCACAAAAAGCCAATGCCAGGGAATGTTACACTCTGCTACCAAGTGACTATTGATATCTAGGTGCAGTGAAAGCTGTTCCTTAAAGAGAATCCGTGGAGATTTAAGAGCCCTAGTAGCCCAGACACAAGTTTCAAAACTTCTGTGTAAACTCTGACATGCTTATACTAGTCAGTCATAGAGCCAAGTCAAATTCATGTCATCCTATATACGTAGCTAAGTGCTGTCATTGGAGTGCAAATTCAGAAGAATGTATATCCCTAGTTGTTCATAAAAGAATCTGAGTATCCTACAAAGAGGTATCTCTGAGAAGGCACGCTCTTGAATCTGATGATAAACCTGTCTTCTCAAAGTAAAACACAGACTACTAGGTTTTATCCATAGTTTAAAATACCACATACTTCCAAGGATGCTCTCATGAAAGAAATGAAAGCAACTGTGATCATCCACAGTGAAAAGCTTTAGTAGATTAATTAGTCTCTCTTTCTAATGAGAAATATATTTGATGGCAATTGGGTTGAATTTTGAAATGCTTATCATGCTTCTCCAAATATGAGATTCACATTTGCTCATGCTGTGCATTGGATTTCTGTTTGAAAGAGAGAGACAAGAAATATTTGTCAGAGTGAATTCATAATACGGACATGTTGTTCCAAAACCTGCAAGCAAAACAAAGATATTACTCTGAAGTGAAAAGCACTGCCCTAATCAGCAAGCCACTTCAAATTAAATCTAGGAATAAATTGTACTTTCAGTCCCCTCCTGCCTTTTCAGTTCATAAAAAACAAGTAAGTCTTATCTTTTATGATGTCTGCATTTTTGAACTAAAATTGAGGTTTTAATATTTAAACAACAGCTAAATAACATTGATATGAGCTGATGTGGGGGAATATTAGCATTTGGGAACTGCCATCATTGTGTCAATAGTTGTTTCAAACACTGGAGAACTTGTATTGCAAGGCATAAATCTTTAATCAACTTATGAACAGTTTGTTATACATTAATTCATATTGAAAATGGCATTCCTATGTCAGAACCACACAAAGACAGACCTATCACCACGTGGAAACCATAATCCAAGTTACCATTGTTTAGCAACAGCCTGATAAACTAGAGGTCCACTTAAATGCGTGTAAGAGCCATTTCTTTTCATCATGTACTAGCTCTGTCAGACTGACTTTATGACATGAAAAAATGTAACAAGATTATGCAGCACAGCTGGACAGCTCTTCTAGGCTTTCAAACAAAACACTGTGTAAAAGTTATTGTTAAACACACCTGTCCCTTCTATTTGCTTATATGTCAGTGCATAATCACTGTCTACAAAGCTCCTACTTTGCAGAGCACCTTGAGACACAAGGCTATATTAGAAAGCCAGCTTCTATTTCATGTGAAGTTGATAAGATGATAAAAGTAAAAGCATCTTTCCTTTAAGGAGGTTTGCAGCTATTACAGCAGTGAACAAAGACAGTACTTGGTCTGAATTTGCTCAAGATCACATACTGAGAAATAAAGAACTGCAAGTCACATTCATGTGCAAATGTCCACATTAGCCTTTGTAGTTTTGCACGTTACCTCTGCTTTCTTTTACATTTCCCCATTATAATTATTTATCATTCAAAACAGTAAGTATTCCTGCCAATTTTACTTTACCTCTCATCAGTCTCTGATGTAGAGGTGCTGCTGATATGCCTGCAGGACCTGTTAAGGCTGAGCAGGATTATTTTAAAACAGCTTGTTCACTCCTGTTTGGTTGCTACCAGAAGGTTGTGATGGGCACTTGTATCTGTTCCCTAAAGGCTTTCATGAGTGAAGTCTTATATCTTTCACAATGAGGTCTTACATCTTTCGCTCTCATTCCCTCACAGATGAACATCCTTGAAGGAAACATCAAGCAAAGCATTTGGGCTTTTGTACTTGCAACACAAGAGGAGGTAGATTCAAGGAAATAAATAATGAGCACTTCCTCCCCATATCGCAGAGTTACAGAATTTCAAAGATACGGAATATTTGGAGTTATGATTATTTGGAAGATACAGGAGCCCTGCACTTCCTAGGGCCAGTTAAGCTCTTGTCTCCCACCTCCCACGGAGAGTTTGAGCCACTCCAGGGGATTCTTGAGTGTTACTGTTAATCTGTCTTATCAGGGTAGGTCCAATTTACATAAACAAATATCCACCAAGGTAAAAAAGAGAAAAAATAGGCAAGACAACTCAGTTCCTGTCCCTTCTCCACCAAAAGGTTTAGTATTCTGTGCAACCCTGCACATAATTAACAAGGGTACTTGAGAGAAATCCACTCTGGAGTAACACATACAACAGCAGTTAGTAAACTTGTGAGATATGGGCTCAAATCCCCTTGAACTGCAAGGGAGTTGAATCTGCGTATCTCACGTGTTCAACAAGCATTCCAGTCTGGAGTGGCTGGGTAGGGAGAAGCAAGAAGACAGTCTTTTTACTGTCTGGCTGATTAGTGAATAATGTATGTCATTTCTTCATGCTTTTATCACAAATTTGCAAAGATACAGTTGTCAAAGCTTGTCTTTTCCTTTTGGACACAATGTTTTGGTGAATCTGGGATTAAATTTGCTGATAGCTTTGACAATACCAAAACTGACAAATGAAATGAAACTCCAAAATATTACTCTTGGTTTCATTCATGGTTTAAAAAAGAAAGCATGCAAGGATTAGGTATTTCAAGTTTTACTTCTACAAAAATATGTATAAAGGCAAGGGCACTAGAACATATGCATCACAAATGATGCCCACCTTGACTCCCTCCCCAGCTCTCACACCTCTGAAGGACCAAGGATCTTTTTCCTTTGCCTACCTCAGTCTGGAACACACTTCACCAGCCATTTCTGCAAGGAAGACCTACTGACACACTCCAGCATCCACACATATATTTATCCTGGCCCCAAACTGCTTTACTTCTATGCCAGAGCTGAAAGAGTAAGTTTCCAGCCCATTGCAGCACTTGACTGTTGAAGATGCAAAACTTAGGTCTCATTCTTGCTCCCCAGCTCACAGTTCTGCTCTAGAACTGAGGCAGAAACAGCCTCAGAGTGAGTTTAAAAAGCAGCAAGCAGGCTCCAGAGATCTCATAATTCCACCTTCTGTAATTAGAGCCTGCCCCACCTATTACTCCCTGTCTACACAGACTTCACAAGAAACAAGCGGTTGCTGTGCAATATGCATAACAGAAGAGCAGATGCAGGAAAGAAGACTTCCAGAATAAGTTTTATTAATGTGTGAAGATGTCTGCTTTCATTAATTAAGCTATTACAACTTGTTTTTCCTTTGCAGAGTGCTCCCTGCAATGCACTAAAGAGAAGGCTCCTCGTGGCAGGTTGAAATTCAACATTAGTACGGTGGGAGGCAAGAGTATTTGTTATCATGCTGATCCAGATAAAACCTAGACTACTTTCCAGCATCCCTTTGCCCTCCTTGGCAGGGGCAGGCAGGGCAGGACCTCACAGCCAGGACCAGTCCCACCACCACGCATTGAAATATTGGCCAGCGGACAAGGAGCATATAGGAACTGGCTAGTTACTATAGCTTCTCAGATCGGGGAAAAATCAAAGACACAGCTTCAGAAACTCTTCTGCCCTCTTACAGCTCCTCCTGCTATGTCAGCAGTGCAGGGACCATCTCCACAGCCTCATTGAATGTACTGCAGCCAAGAGATAGAGGGATGTAGCCCATTTATTTATCAGCTGTATAGGGCCAGTGGAGACAGGCACTGAACTGAGAATAAAAAATATCATTTTTCTTATATTTGTCTCTCCCAGCCAGTGTTGCTCGCAACCAGACAGCGTTGAGGAGGAAACCACTAGATTTAAATATTTTCAGCTTTGGTAGTATTTTAACTTTTTGGTATGTGCAGTTTTCTAGGATTATCAACAAACACAAAGTTCCATCATTTAACTCTACATTAAGTGCGCATATCAAACCTCACAAGGTTTGCTGGTATGTTTTTAAGTGTGCATCACCTTAAAGCTACTTGACTGCTAATCATCTTTTGGATCTGTATAGGGGTCACAGGTATCTGCAGCTTTTGTACTGCCAAATAAAAGAATATCTCTAAAATCTTTTTTCCATCTTACATTTCTTTTGTTCTGAACAATGAAAAATAGACTGCAAGAGGGTTTAGTACTTACCATGAGTACTACAAACATTATGTGAAAGAAACAGGTTTAGCCCGGATTTGTGACCTCCGTAATTTTATTTCATTGTTCTTGTCTTTGCAAAGTCCCCAAAACAACATAATTTGATTTAATATCATTAAATTACTACCTGTATTGCATGATTAATATAAACTACCAATGTCTGAGGTAAAAAATAAGACCAGATGAACATAAACACCAGGGGATGATTCATTCTTGGTGTAATTTCAGTGTCAATGGAAAATACAACAGGGATAAATCTGGCCCCATGACGCAGAACTTCCAGGAAACATGAAGCTATTGTAACTAGAGATCTCTGCTGACGTATTAATTGAAAAGCAAAATAGAAATGAAGCAAATTCAGCTTGGGAAAAAAAAAAAAAAAAAAAAAAAAAGGAGTTAAGCCAGCTCTTCTAATTACCCAGCTGAAAGAAAATAAAAGCCTGGATCAAAATAACCTAATGTACAGAAAGAAAAAGATGAAAACATGAAGCAAGAACAACAGCATGATGACAGATTTCAGAAGCAGCACATAGTAAATAGGATGACTAAAATGGAAAAAGGAAGTGTTTTCCATGACATTCAGCACAGAAGACAAATCTTCGACTTCTGAGAAATTCAATTCAGATACTGTTCAATGAACTACATCTTTCAATAAACATCCTTTATTTCCATTAATAAGCAAAGTAATACTGCATTTGCTAACACCACTCTCATACATAAAACTGTAAAGAGATAGCTGTTGATTTGATGAAATTAGGGTAAAGGTGATCTGTTCCTACGTAATTGGTACTGTCATTTTCATCACTTCACAAGGGGCACAAGTGCCAGCTGATCTCAGGATACGCCCTACACTTTCAATTTAAATTCATGTTAGTATAAAATATAGGTGGTAGAGCAGGGTACAGAAAAGCAAAGGTATTTTTATTACAAATAAACCCATCTCACTGGCACCTTTTTTTTTTTTTTCCTAAAGATTATCAGAATGTTTCCCAATCATCATTAACCCTGCTGTCCCAACCTTCTGCCCTGGGCGAGCTATGGGAGCATGTCACACCTTCCTCCCTCCTTTCCTCCCTTACCTGCCTGCGTTTGCTGCCTGTGGAGGATGGGACAAGGGGGCCACCCGCATCCTCCTCCAACGCAGAGTTAGACACAGCCAAGACACGCACTGGTGCCCAGGACTGCCTGTAGCATCTATCCACCGATTCTACTGTGAAGAGAAGATAATCCAGATCAGAAAACAGTGGTGAAGCTGCCGTTATTTTTAAGAGAATGGAATATTTTATTAGTGTTGTTCTTAAACCAAGTAATTCATGAATGCTGTCACCAACTACGGTATAAACCCTTACGTTCCATGCAAGCTGTGACAAGTCAAACTGTAGATTCTTTTTCTGATAGCTTATTAAAGGCAAGAAATGGTATCATTAAAAACACCGAGTGAGAAGTTCTCCGACATCAGTAAGGAGAGGTTTAGGCCCATTTCCAGTCATGTATTTCTTCTCCTAAGAATTAACAACCAAAAAGGGAAGGGAGAGTGAAGAAGGAAAATAAATCCAAATCTTCAAATGGCCTCTCTCATACCAATGACAAGGTAATTAAGTTATGGGTTAAGAATTTACCCTTGTTAAAAAATGAAGCTGCCCTTCATGATGAAAGCTGAGCACATACAAATGATCTCACCAAGCTGTATCCCTAAAGAACTATGCCAAGTAATCATGAGCATAGCCACTGTGTGAGCTTAGTAAGCACAAATTAAATTTCCACAGACTGACAATCCCAAAGACACAAACTGCAGTCTGATTTCTCCATGTTCTCCAGTATGGGACTGACTCCCAGGGATGGTCGAACCTTCCCTGACAAGTGGGCTTTTTTCAGTTGTGTTATTTGAAATGGTGGTAACAGAGGGAAACAGCACTTGGTGATAGCCCCGTGTCAGACTAACATTTACTAGATTGCAGGTCTGGAGTCTGAAATCATTAACAGCCTGCTCTTGACTATCTTTTGGCCTGTAAAAAACTTCTCCAAATAGACATATTTCATGTGGGTTTGGGCATTTACCCTACATCTTTCGAAATAATGGAATTTAACTTGCTGTGAATTTGAGTTGACTTCTCAAATAATAGATTTCTAAAAGATAAAGAAAACAAACAGTCACACATGGAAAGTCCCTACTGCAATTTTGATCATGGAAATACTTCCATCTAAAGCAATTACTAGTGGTCTTACTTCGTTTTATTGCCATGAATTATCTATCTTTTATGATTGTCTAAACCATTAAAAAGATTTCACAGTGTTTAATGAGTGATGTGTATCTCTTGATTTTCCATTATCATGTTCCTCTCACCTGATTTTTAAAATACTGATAAATAAGGAAAAGATGATATTATTCCTGTCAGTCAATCTAAAATAGGACATTTCAGTTCAACGGGAAAAAAAATATCTAATGTATGTTATTAGCTTGGTTGATTTGTTCTCTGTCTTATGTTTTGCAAGGAAGACATGAGGTGTAACAGGCAGGGATTTAGTAAAAGCCATTTTGTAAATAAATAAAAGTGAATTATTTCCCTGTGGCAACCACTCTGAAGAATATTATACAAAGAATCCTACATAGTTTGATGCTTCTTTTCACTTGATAAATGATGACCATCTGTACAGGCAAGGATCAGTAGTACAGCTTCTCTTACAAAGTAAAGCAAGGTCAGAAGTTTATTCATCCATCTTTATGTGTCTGAGATAGCAAATAGCATCCTCAATGCATTACAAGTGCATCAGCTTGCATCTCTGACCCAAAGTGAAAAATTTGGTGCAGATGATGCTATTTACTACCTGAACAACATGAGACAATTTTGATAACAATGACTTGAGCCTGAAATCCATCTTCATATAGACTCTTAGCATTGCCAATGAGATTTTCATAAAAGAATGAACTAATACCTTCAGCAGCAAAGAATTTAAGGAGTATTGCCCTTCTGAAGACTTCTATCATGGATATGACTAACTAACCAACAAATAATCTCTCTTTCTATTTAATAAGCCCTAAAATCAGCAGTTGGCAAAAAAGGGAAATGGTAGGATAGGAAAACAGGTTCAGGTGGCTGGGTGACAGATAGACGTGAAGTGACAAGTACAGGACCAGAAGGAGCTAGAGGACTGAGCTAGTGGACTGGTACAGGCATCTGTTTTTCATTCATAAGGGGAACAGAGATAGGAAAGGAATTTCCCACCAACCTCCCTAATCTTTCTTCCCATGCCTGGTTCTCCTGTTATCTAAGGGAGGGGGGGAGGTTAGAAGAAAGGGTGAGCAGAAAAGAAAGGAGAAAACAGGTTGCCCATTTCTTCTCCTGCTCCTTGCTATCTGTGACAAGAAACACCACAGGAACCTTAACAAAACAGCAGGTACAAAGGATCAAAGCAGGTTGGAAGGACCAAGTGAGAGCTTGTCACGGGGGGATGGGAGATTACAGGATCCCTTACAATTGCTAGGCCCTGAGAAATTGTTTAGCAAACCAGTCTGCATATGAGCATAGATTTTACCATCATCAGAATGTCTGGATGTGTCCCTGACACTGCTAAATATTCAAGGTAAAACCCATCCTATCCCTTTGTAATATGTTTATATGGATGCTTCCACATTTGAGCCCTGGCTTCCCGATACAGGAAGTATTGGGTAGATTCTCTACTTTTGCTTACTCCAGGAAGTCTTATACACATACAGATAACTTCTCTGATTGGCCATTCTAATTTTTCCTCTTTTTTTTTTTTTTTATATACACATATAAAACTGGGGATATTTTTCCCACAGTGAATTAATTTGCACTTTTCTAAACTTCCTGTGTTCCTGCTGTTAGAGAAAAGGGTCTCATGTGATTTGTGTCAAATTCTAGACAGAGAATCTTTGCTTTATCTTTTGCTTTTTTATCTTTGCTTTTAATAGAGATGTAGTGTTACCACCTTCTGTTTCGGATATGGGTTAGTCTCTTTTATTGATAAAGGCTTGAAGAAGTGCACTTGTGTGTCAGAGCTGATTCACAGTCCAGTGGTCTGATCTTCCGATGTAAATCAGCACAGCAGCACTGCTACCTCTTTGTATAGATATATATACCTCTTTCCCCCATCCTCACTCCAAAACGCTATCATTGCCAGATATTTTCAAGGCATTTGGCATCTCCGCACAGAGAAAACAATTCTCTCTCCCATGTCTCAGCCACATCTTCAGCTCAATGATCTTAGATTTCATAACCAGGTTATGCCAATGACTGCTGGAGCAGAAGCATCCTAGAGCATTTGAGGAGCTACTGCTCTGGTTCTAAATAGCACTTTTCTGTCCGAATCACCAGTTTTTGCTGACTGGGGTCTCTTTTTTCTTGGTTACCACATCACATAGCCAAGCATTGCTTCTCTCTGAGATTACAGTATAAACCTACAGCTGGAGATTAAAACCCAAGAGTCTGCCCGACACTGTTTACATCCCTGACATCCAGCAAGAGTTTCTACAGAGCACTGAATAACTCTCTATTAACTCTATGTCTAGATAAACCTGCTACGTCACTGTACAGGAGATGTGCTTTGAGGGACTGGGGATGAACAGCAAACAGAAGATAATGGAATGGTCACAGTAAATCTAACAACAGAAGCACCTCCTAATTATAAAGCAATATCTCTTATTTTCAACACAATTTTATCTCTATTAAAAATTACTATCAGGCTATGTAATCGTTATATGAGTAGTGCTGAAGATGAAGCTACCCAAAGAGCTATTTTTCTGTATCTTAACAAATTTATTTTGCCTACATCTAATATTCCTAGCATATTATCTTGCCAACAGACATATGGACACACTGTTCCATACACATTTTGTTGATGCAGGAATCTATGTTTGAACTGGTGACTTTGCTAAGAAGTTAGCAATATATTAGCCCCATCTCCTGTGTTTTTTTCATCTAAAGAAATTTATGCCGTGCTAGTCACCTCATAAGGCAAAACATAACATTGAGAAATTAAGGGAGAAAAAAAAAAACATGGAAAATGTGATGAGAAAGACTAGGGATATAGGTAGAAATCATAAAAATATAAGGATTATTTTCCTTAGAAAATAAGTGAATAAAAGGCTATGTGATTAAAATATACAACGAACAGCAAGATTGGGAGATTCACTTTCTCTGTGTCAAAGCACAAAAGTAGAGGGTATTCAATCAAAACAGAATATCCTCTCACACGATATTTACTCAAACTCTGGAACTACATTTCCAGATGTCACAAAGATCAGGAGTGTAGCAAGATGGAAAAGGAGATTACATGTTCAGAGGTAGCATAAGTATGGAATAGAGCTAAAAGCATTTCAGGGGAAATTAATCTTCATGAATCAAGGTGTAGTGAAAAAGTGCCTTAACTTTTCTGAGGTGTCTGAGCTAGCCACTGCCATAGTAAGACAGAATGGCTGATCAGTCCACCTGACCAGTTTGCCATGTTCAATTAACTCCTGGGCTTCACCTGCAGGGTAGAAACTTGAAACTGAGTTGTCTCTTTCCTGTAAAAAGCCAGCCCAAACCTACACATGCATTCACTTTTTCACCCCAGGGTTATATCTGCCCACTGTCTCACGATTCATATAGTGAGATTGCATTTTCCTTCCATTTAAATTATTGCAAAAATCCTGTTACAAAGAAAAGTTAGAAGGACTAAAAGAATTTGAAAGATTAAAACTATATGCATACATAGATGGAAGGAAGATGCCTACCTTCACCTGCTGAAACTGGATTTATGTTGGACCCATAACTTCTGTAGGAAACTGGGAAGAGCTACATATGCAAGATATAAGACGTAAAATGCAGTGCTCTTCATCTTAAACCATTTGATTTGAGTAAATCAGCCATGTGCTATCATCACAAAGAGCTGGAGGGACATCTAGTGGACTTGTTTACAAGCAGGAAGGCCTTGCACTTCATTTCACTGCACTGCTCCACATCAGAGATTTTTTTTTAATGTTGGTCTTTCCACTAAATGAGCATGTGAAATGCCGGAAGAGTACTAAAGCCCATGTTATGCAGAACAGGCAGCCAGCTATAAAACATACTGCTACCAATGCTAGATCTGTAGCCTGATTTTCATATCCAAACCTAGTTACAATTTACAGTCAATCTACAGCTTACTGACACTATTCGATCAGAACTACGTGTTTAAAATGCAGACCTTAGGCATTTTAACTATAAATATGTATAGCACACATTGTGCCAGTCTTCCTAAAGGTGTTTATGGTTTAACACCTAAGAAATTTCCTTTATAGGTTGCAGGCAAGAGATAATTCTAGTTTAAATAGCTTCTTTAAGAGTAAGAGAGAGAACTATCTTCCAACTTTACCCTAATCCTATTGGCTTCAAGAGGAGTAATGCATTTTGGAAAGCAGAATGAGACACTCAGCAACACATATTTTATAGAAAAATTATTCTTATCCAAGCTATGAATATTTCACTGGCATTGCCCACTAATATGCCTGAACATTTTCAGGCTTCTTAGGAATGGAGTTACAAGCATACTTACATTGTTAGGGAAGTGCCCAGAGTGGAGTTGGGGAACGCTCTAATCCTGGCAAGTACTCCTACTAACTTCAAGAATCTTTGAAAATCCAAGAGGCCCTATATTTCATTCTAAACTGTTACAGATTTTAAACATTTTTGGTTCCTGAGTTCAACAGATGTATTCCAAAATAGTTTATCAGCTAAACATCTATACCTTTAACTATATGTTTTGGTAATCTGCTAATTCCCGCAAATTTTATTTTGAGCCTCTCTGCAAATATGTTCAACTTTGTTCCATACGTGGGAAATCTTCTGTTTGACTGAACTCTTCAAGTATTCTAGATTAAGGAGCAACTGAAAAAGAATCAGGTAAGAGCCTTTTCTCCCTCCTCTCCACCTAAGTGAAAAGCTAAGCCTGCTTTATCTTTGTTAAAACTATAGAAACAGAAAAATCCTCCAAATGGTGAACTTCAGTAACATCTTCAGCTTTTCAAATTTAGAAATTATTTTATTCAATGATCTGTTGTGATTAATGTAAAATGGGCCAATTTCAAACTAGAACAATTTAAAAATAGAAATAATAAGAATGGAAGTGTTTTCTCTTGAAGAAGCTAATAGCTGAAAAGAAAAGGCCAATTTCTCTCAGATACAAACTTATTAATTTACTGAGCCTTCCCAATACGCAAGTTCACATTAAAAACACAGCTTTTGAAAAACATGAAAGTCTCAAGGTAATAGAAACAAAGGCTAGGAATCAAACAGGGGAAGGGAGTGAAATCTTTCTTTAAAATGTCCAAAATAAGCCCTCATGTGTCTCATATCATTTTTATGGAACTTAGTAGGTGGCTCTTCAGCCCCAACAAGTAGTACCTGGAGCTGCCTGGAAACGGAGCAGCCATCTACTTGAGTTCTCAGAGCTGTCATCTGCTTCTGTCTGCAAGTTTTGCCCAGGCTGTGCGGACTTCAGGAAGGTGAGTCAAGCAGGCGATTATTCAGATGCAACTCAACTGATGAAATGTAGTCCGATATCAACAGATGCTGAAATATAGTCACCCTGACACAGATGGGATTTATTACATCCTACTTTGTTTAGGCACTTCAGATCTGTTATGAGTGGCTTGCTCACTATTCACACCCACATTTCAGTCTAGAAGAGGAGACAGAAACACAGCAACTCTACACTGAATGATAGAAAGTTCTACAAGTGTATGCTTAAGATACGGTCCCAAGTGGGAATCTTTTCTTTTCCTCTTGTTCTCCCAGGCTTGCTCTGGTCTCTGCCAGATGTTCGTGTTGCTGCCCAGAAGAGGAAGGGCTGCCTGCATCCAGTAGTCAAAGAAATTACTCTTGTCCTAGTCTGAGCATAAAATTCACATCATGTAGGCTTGCTTCCAACTGGCTGTCCCAATTCTGTGCTGGGACGCAAAGCTAGGAGACCTAACATGCTGTGACTGAAGGGACAGACCTTAGAACCGAGAATGACTGCACTCTGATCAGTCTCTGAAGAGACAGTCCATCCTGTCACAGAGGCACATGTTACAAGAACATTCGGAAGGTGTTTATCTGAATAACAGTAATTTTTCAGCACATAAGTGAAAATACAAAGAAAATGCTACTTTTGGAAAACAATTCATTTTTCAAACATCTGCACTCCTCACTCCACACTGTGACCCAGAGTTCTTGGTGCTGGCTTTGTAAAAGAAATCACAAAGATTTCTCTCATAAGTTTCTCATCCTGCAAAGGGAGTTTTCTCCTTTTCCAGAATCATGAATTTTTGCTACAAAATGTTAAGTAAATAGAATCAATGTGACAGAAGGTAAACAGACAAGTAGGAAAACCACACTTGGAAATTTTACTACATTGTTGATTGTTTCACACAGAATAGATATCTGGTACAACAATACTGATGTGCTAAGGGAGTACCAATACTGAGTGCATTATACATAAATAAGAAGCTGGGGGGAATCTAATCTTCAAGTAGCTGTGAACTCATATGTCAAAGAAGATACCCTCCTTAAAGAAAGTATAGTCTTTCTGTCTGAATATGTTCATTACAAAAAGTGCTCATTTCAGGTTATTTAGCCATGCATTAATAACACTGACATTTGTAATCCAAGCACATTTTATTAAACATCTTAATGCATCTAGTGCCTTTCACATCCCTCAAAAGATTCAGCTCCACGTGGGCTTTCACTTTTCCAACCCTATTCCTGCACACTCAGATAGTGTCCCTATTCCTCCAAGGGTTGGAGAAATTACCTGACCCTGCTTCTACATCTATGTTCCTTTATTATGGTGCTTGTTTTGCTTTGTTTTTTTTTTTTTTGTTTGTTTGTTTGTTTGGTTTGTTTTGTTTTGTTTTGTTTTTGAAGTCTGGGGGCCTCATCTACTTCTTCCTTCTGTCTGTAGCAGACAGCTTGTGTAGCCATAATGCCCATGTTGGTCTGCCCGCTAACCCTAACCCATAAACTCTCATCATGCATCCCTAAGCAAAGCTCATCTACAGTGTGTAAACTCCGTATAGGAACAACGAAAGCATAATCTCCAGAAAACTGGCTTTCTGAAACAGAAGTGTATACAACCCATAGAAGCAACATATGCTTCTATTTGCACTGACACAGGAACATTATAATTTCTACTGCCACATTGCCTAATATGGGCTAATATTTTATAGACTAAAACAGTATAGAAAGTATGGCCTTATAAGCAGACAGCACTCCTCCACAGCAAGCTGCAAGATGCAAATACAGACATTTGCTTTCATCAACATTTTGACTAATTTCCTTTTAGGTTCTTAGATCTGCTTGAATCCAAACACGAAAGCAAAGTTTTCGAAACATGCATATAAAACTGAAAACAATTTCATAAAAAAATAATAATAATTTTTAAAAGAGAGAAAAAAAAAAAATGGCCAGATTTCCATAGCTGGATTTCCTATTTTTTTTTCACATTCTGCCCTGAATAGACTAATAATGCCTGTCACGAACAGAGACAAAATAGCTGACAATCTTTTTTCCACTGTACTAGTGTTAGATTTTTGCCCATCTCACAGCATTTTAATGGATGGACCTAGGAACTGAGAACAACATTATCATTTGGCCAATGGATTTTCTAATTAGATCGTACAAAAGATGAAAGCTGAAAGCTAGATCAAAAGGCAACGCCGTGTATTTACTAGCTATGTAGTATATATGGAAAAGTTATTAAGAGGATTAGTAGTTACCCAAAAACTGAAGCTGAGGTTTTCCTTAGATAAGGATGTTGCAGTGTGCAGTTTAACAGAGAGAGAGGCTGATTGTCTCAGGTAGTTTTAAAGAGCCTCCATTTGGACTGCTGGATCATATTGCTGTACTCTGTATTGCTAGATGTTCTAAATCCAAGTCCAGACTTAACATTATAAGTTAATTTTCATTTCTGTGGCATTCAAAATATAAAGTTAAAATGAATTTATAAGGAGTTGTAATGAACAAGCCCACACAAACTATTCAAATGGTGAATGTGGCTTAGACCAGTCTGAAGAAGACAAAGCTACTATTAATCTCCTTACTGAAAAAGGCAGCCAACTAAAATACAAGGTTATTCCCAACTGATTTACAGGCCAGCAAAAAAAAAATCCCCATCTCAGGCTTGCAATCCTTTTGACTGAGTAATAATAAAAGTATTATGTCTACCAGTGCACTTCCCATTCTTATTCACCTTTCCACCCAACTCAATTCAACAACAAAGGAGAGAAAAAAAGAAAAAGCTCTTATCTGTACAGTCTTTAGGATTCAGAAAGCGAGAGAAATTTTCTCCTCTCCCACTATCTTTTTCTTCACATTTCTTTTAAAACAGAGGGCACATCTCTTTTCATGGAATCACAGAATCACAATGGCTGAAGTTGGAAGGGCACTCTGGAGATCATCTGGTCCAACCTCCCTGCTCAAAGCAGGGTCAACTAGAGCAGGTTCCCCTGGCCCAAGTCCAGCATTTACTCTAGGACAAAGGAATATGATTTTCTAGCCTACTGGATAAGAAATGCATCTGGCAGAAAGCCTTGATTCTGGTCTCTAAGACTACTAAAAGAACCATGAAAGGCTCTGTGGAAGAGGCCTGGAGACCAAGACCTCCTTTCCCAAGTGAATTCTGACCAGCAGAGCCACAGATCTGTTCAATGTACATGACTTTCTCTCCTCACAGCCTTAATAGTTAAATAAGCATATCATTATTATGATAGGAATCAGAAATATCATTTCAGGATCACAGGAGGAACTGAGGTGGGAGACAGAAAACTAACTCTTTTCTGTGCTTTCAAGAGATACTTCTGGGTGATACAACACTAGGCCAGTTTACTGCTGGCAGCTTGGACATCTAAAGCTATGTGGTGGTTTCCTCCAGTAGGTAGCTAAACACCACCAAGCCGCTCTCTCACTCCTACTCAGAAGGGCAGGGGGAGAAAATATAATGAAAAAGAAGCTCACAAGTTGAGGTAAGGGCAGTGATATCACTCACCATGGTCCTCTCCACGGACTGCAGGGGCACTTTTGCTCCAGCACCTCACCCTCCTTCTCCACTGACCTTGATGTCTACAGAGCTGTTTCTCTCACATTTTCTCACTCCTTTCTCTCCCATGCTGTTGCACAGCATTTTTTTTTTTAAATCCTTTCTTAAATCTGCTCTCCCACAGGTGTAACCAATGTCTCTCATTGGCTCAGCTTTGGTCAGTGATGGATTACTTTTTAATTCAGCTCAAACAGGCTCTTATCTAACTTGGGGCAGCTTCTGGAAGGACTCTTCTTACAGAAGCCACCCCTGCAGCCTTCCCCCCTTTTCATCTTCCCCCCTGCTATCAAAACCTTGCCATGTAAACCCAATACAAGCCATTGGGCACAGCCACAGAGACTCAGAACCTGGGATGCAGAGTGAAGTAGGCACTTAGGTCCTCTGTCCTCCTAAAGATCTGGTCTTTAACTGCTCTGTCTCTTATTTCTCCATCTGTAAAGTAGAATAAGAGCACCTCTCTAGGATATAGGAAAGTCCAGAGTATGTGGACTCCAAGATACTGCAAAAGGCACCATAATTCCCAAGGAAATCATATTGTCAGGGTCTCAAAGGCACTAATAGCCCTTACTGTCCCTGCCCAGCTCCCCTGGAGCCTCCCCTACCTTGCCCATGGCCCAGGACTTCATTTCAGCCCCCAGGGACATCGGTCCCTGCTCCAGTGGTGGTCTCCAGCTCCCCACAGCACTGCTTTGCCAGGCCATGGGCCCCACCAAGCCGGGCCCACCTGCAGGCCCACGTCCCGGCCCAGCCTCAGTCCTTCCCCAGGGACCTGCCCGATGGCTGGGGCCAGGACTGGGACGTGGGGCAGGCCCTGGCTGCCCGGCCCTGCCCCGTCACACTCATGGGGAGCCCCCACCACCCCCAGCCCCTGGAAGCCACCGGCCTGCACTGCACTGGGAAGGATAAATGCAAAGTGAGAGCACACAGGAAAGCTGCTACATTTCATTGTACAACTCTACTTTATTTAACAATTCGTAGAAAGTACAATTCTCTAGTGAACACCGTGAGATTTCAGCGTGCTTTCTGTTCAGTCTTCTTGGTTAATTCACAGGATGATATAAATTCAGAGATCCATCTTCATTCACCGCAGCCGCTTACACGTCTCCCTCTGACTGAGGAAAGAAAGCAGCACAATCATCACCAGCGGGCAGTCCCGGGGGATGCGCGGCGGGAGAGCAACCGCCAGCACCAGGCTTAAGATTGATGGCCCTTCACGCCAGCACGCAGCAGCACACGGCAAACTAACGCGGGTTTTGTTCGGCAGCTCCCCCCAGGTGCCCCCGCTGCCGGCTTCGCCTCCTCTGCGCCCGCCGCCGCCGCCGCCAGGTGGCGCCCAAGTGCCGCGGCGCGGGCGGGCGCGGC